>QNGE01004861.1:9929-24174 GCA_008508345.1 Paragonimus westermani | reverse complement strand
GGGCTGAGATACTGCCAGGACGCCCAGACCTAGACAGGAGAACGATTAGGGTTCTTAACCAAAGCCTTTGGCTCAATAGCCTGTACCGCAAGGCAGCGGGTGGGTGGCGGTGTACCAGAAACGGTACGTTTTTCAGGAAGAGAAGCCAATCAACTTCCAACCCCCAACCTGGAGACTGTGGTTTGTCAGACCTCTACCCGTTGGCCTTCCTGGTATGAGTAATTCTGTCCAGTTTAGCCCGAAAGGTCATCAAGATGCGCAAGCCGTCACACCATGTCAAGGTCCAGTCTCACCCTGACGAACAGAGTTAAACCCGTTGTACAACGAAAGCATGGTCTTTTTTGGTGCGAACTCGTACCGTGTTGGTCATTCTTCTTCCAACTATGTACACTGCTAGGAGTATGGTGTCCGTTTAGAAAGAGCTGATGGCTAGTACTTGTAGGTTGCCTAAGTGAGTTCAGGAGCGCAAACAAGTAATGGAGTGAGAACGACAACCATCGTCTTTTACAGGTGAGTTCCGAGCTGGCCAGCAGATGACAAGTTACCCTAACAATAAACTTTGTCGAGGGGTGTGTCAGTACAACGTGTGCGAACTGAGTACAGGAAACCATCTGACCCATTTTTTTTGTCCAAAAACCTATTCAGAATGGTTGCGATTTCTCTTTGTAAAGCCATTTACAAAGGATGTAATCAAGAAGTTTAAAAACGCTTTCTCAGTTGTATTCATCGTTTGATGACGAATACGTTAGTATTTTGACAAGCTAGCAATGTCTCGGTGTACGGACTGAAAATACAAAGGTTGGCGGACGCCTCTTTTTACCACTCGGCATGATGTGCATCCTTGATATGCATTCATTGGTGTTTTTCAAGCGCGCGTTCTAGTTCCCTCCCGGTGTCAGCTACTACGACGAGACCGAAGGTACGGATTTGGAACGCGCGTGAGAGTGCACACTAGTTGATGCTACTCGACACGGGACCAAAAAGATTGTGGCATATGAACGGCAATAGCGACCAACCTGACAATCAACCAATCAGAAACTTAATTATTCAATGTGACCAGACTGAAAACGGCTGGTAACACGAACAACTGTGAACAAAGCATGGGATAAAGGTGCATCGGTCGCACGTAACAGTGGGGATCCGACCGCAACACGCTCACTGAGGATTACTGAAGCGGGGAGAGTCAATCCGCCCATTACAGTCGTAACAGCGCGTGAGTGATTCTGGACAGCAGATGTGGCTCACTGGACGGATTAAGATCTAACTGTGCTTCAGGCATCGAATTTAATTAAACAGTCAGCTCAACGACCTGGTTGAATCTGATGTAAACAGACATCGAATTTAACTAAACAGCCAGCTCAACGACCTGGTTGAATCTGATGTAAACAGCTGAAACCCTACACGTAACATAAGCGGAAAGAATTCACCCAGAGAACAACCGAGGTCAGCAAAAATACCCCATTCCATTGTGAGCAAATACAAGATGGCAGTGCTTCGTGGTAAACGAGCGAGCGGGATACGTCCTTGAAAGACAGCACACCGCTGGCTCTCGACTCGAAACAGTCTTAATCAAAGAAAATTGCCAACCTAATTGCCGAAATTCGCTAATACAGAAGCGTCCAAGTATAACAGCCGTTTAGGTGAGAAGAGTTGAAAATCGGAAACAAGGGAAGAAAAAAACGGTAAAAAAAACGGTGAACCCGTGTATCAAAACAATGTTAATTTCGGATAATTCCCGGTCGTTTACGGCTCGGAAAGGGGCGCGCTTGAGCTATCCTACCCTGAGACTTCCACTCAATAACCTGATGTATGAAGTATCATAATATAAGGCGTTCCCTTATCAGGAACTAACGACAAAAACTTGGCTGGCTGAATAGTGGGGAGCTAGTCAAGCCTGTGGGCATAGCAAATAAGACAGTAACATTTGATTCCAGTTAGTGCCACCAACAGCAGACGTAATGTCAAAGCCACACCAAGATTATGACATCTCGAACTATATTGAGTGATACACCGGCAGCCATTGTCAATCGCTGAGCGATCCTAGTGCTCTCTGTATAAGTGCACCTCTCTGAATAATTTTTTTGTTTCCAATATTGAAAACTGGTTCTGCTATATATTCATGCCACCGGACCTTAGTATGCAGCCAACAATGCGAAATACATTGCTCAGTCAGCACAGCGTGAGTCTGATCATCACGTCAAAGTGACAATAAACCATATGATGTCACCAATTGGGATGAAGTAGGCGCTTGAGATGGAAGGAACGTGCGGTAATTACGAACCTCCTAGCGTGGGATGCAACTGCCATGTTGTAGGTGAACAAAGTTGTAACGAAATGCACATCTGCCAGACAAGATTTTCGTTGCCCTGCTCGCTATTCGTGAGCAACCGCTTATAAAACTCAGAGTAAAAGCTAGCGCAAAAACACTTACCTGATGGACAATCGCCACATCTGTCCGATTCCGTCCGTTTGGTTGGTGCTATTGGTTTTTGAGTCCCGACGTCGTTTCCAGCCTACTAGGTCGACTTTCACCGGCGATTGTTTTCCCGATTTTTCTAGCAATCCGTAATCCATCTGTTTTGCGGTTAGGTTAATCTCTACTGCTAATTTGACACAATTTACTGAATTCTGGATTAACTGAGCGCTCGATGTGCTCCGTGTTCCGATGTGACTTGGCTTGAGCGGTTCGATAAACTCTTACTCATCTTATAACACAATACAATGGTGGCATATTAACAAAACCGCTAACGAAATAGTACTGTTGTGTCCGCGAAAGACGTTTGGCCTGCAAAGTTGTCTGTTGCACGAGCTTCCGTACGGGCCAAGTTAAAACATAGGACCACGAACACGCACACTCATGTGCACGGCTGATGTGCATTCACATACATTGGGTAACGGTATGTTGTCATTTGCCCTGATGGTACTTGTCCTATAGTGCGTACACACTACTCCAATGGTCGCTTCTGGTTCATCGTCTTCCTGGCGTTGAGGCTTACCCTTTGGTTCCTGAGTGTACGGGCTGTACTACCCACAAACGAGATAGCCTTTTACATAACAATATTAGTTGTTAATTTGTTTTTTTCGCCACCAAAGTTAGCCAAATAGTTGAGCTAGAACCGACCAAGAGACGGATGACGAACTGTTGTAGCCAGAATGTCAGTGCTTGTCTGCACACCCATTAGTAATACCTGTAAAAAGGTAATGGCGAAGATCTCTTACATTGTCTCACCATAACCTCGAGTTCAGGAAGCGAAACAGGTCACTGAAATAAGAGTTCACATACCTATCGCCCAGACCAAATCAGAAGGTTTACTTCCTCCCAAAATTTGTCCCCAGTGAAATACGCTATCGAACCAATGTCCTCAGGTATATGTATATGGTCTTGAACAGGTTATCATTTTGCCAGTGCAGTAAGGTTATTTTTTGTGCAGATGAAAAGTTTCCGACAGTTTTATTGTTAAACAATGTCTGGCAAAGGCACCTTCTCGAGAAAAGCATTGGTGTCAGAAAGGAAGGGAGTGACAATGGTAATCATAGTCTAACGGATAGAGTACTTCCGACATACTTATTGTGTCCAAAAAATGCCTACTCACGGATAGCGAAACGGAGAGAACAAGAGAGGATCTGGACCATCTCCAGCTGTCAAACTAATCCATATAGCGGCAGTCGTCTGGCAAGGTTTCTCATTCGCATATTGATTTGCCGTTAACAAAGCAGTTACCAGATGAATTCCAACGCGGAACCAACCGTCGCACATATTGTCCAGGAACAGAACGCAATCGTGTCCAAGATCGGAGGAAATCAACAGCACGTCAGACTGGATGGAACAAACATGTAAACACAGTGTAGATAACTTGATCTCGAGGTAAGGGAAAACGTCTAGAACGGGAACAAATGGAGACAGATAAAACACTCGAAAAGATAAGCGAATCAACCCGTCTCACAGGTTGTCTTCCGCTGTTGACATGACAGCAATGGCAAAACTGTCCTTGTTGGCAAAACGCTGTAGAGGTTAAACTCCCAAAGGAGCGTTAAGTTAACAGTACAGTGCACAAGATCGAATGAAAAACAGGCAAGTTGTTTGTGAAACAAGAACAACTGGAACCAGTAGTCAGGACTCAGCAGACGGGAAGCAGGGCTGTCTAGTGGCGCTCATCGTTTCGCTCTCATCGTAAACTAGCCGCTTGGAATTACCTCTTTCAGGCTATTTTCAATCTCCGTCAATCAAAACAACCTATTGGGCTGGTTGACCTGGGAAGGGCGAGTATTTAGCGGCCAGTACCAGTGCTTCCACTACCTCCATCAGTGGATGTAGAAACTGAGAAGTTTTCCATTTCATCTAATAAATAGGTGGCCGCGAACGAACAGGGCTAATTGTCTCGATTGTAGCATAAACAGAACAATTTTTAAAAAATGCTGCTCCGGGGAACCAAAACTATAAAATCAAGCATTCACCTAACAAATGACGGTGTTTTGACGTGATAAATTCACACCACTGAATCTAATTTTGTATTTGGTCTCCTAAGTGGTTTGCCAAAGGCCAGGTACGTCACCAGGATCACAACCCGGAAGCCAGAAACGAACTACCGTTCCTAAATCAGTAATAAATAATTGGAAGACAATCTGTCATGTAACTGGTCAACCATGTCTCGTCGTGAGAGAGAAAGCTGGAAACCCTACTCGAAGTGCATGAGGCATAAGAAACAGGTTGGTATTTACAATACACCACACGAAAATCAGAATCAACACAGCTTTGGGTTAAGAGAGGATAACTATTCGAATCGCACCGCCAAGAGCAAGCCGTGAAACCTTCTAGCCCACTGACAAAGTCCGACAAGTGTGCCTGGAGGAAAACATCAGTGAACAAAGATCGCATGATTACCATCCTTGGCGGCATACAATTAAACAAAATACAGACACTTAAGAGTGCCAGCGGTCCACAAGACGGACATTCCTATAGCAGGCCAGAGCAAACGACAGAAATCAAAACAGCCCTAAACTATGCGTTCGCACCAAGAAAACGAATTGCCACTTCCAGCCTCCAAGTAAGCCTCAAGCACCGGATTCAACCATTGCGACGGATTCCCTGCCAAACACGTTCCCGCACCAATTGCAACGATGTGCCGGATGAAAAGCAGAGAATCGCAGCATTGAGGCAGAATACATCAAAAAAAGGCGAGCACAACACCATCCCAGGCAGCAATCAACCAGTGAATCACATCGACACATAATCGCCACACAATCTTGAAGAAAAAACCAAACCTTGTATAGCAAGAGAGAAGAAAAAAGGAATGGAGAAAGAACTGGACTGATAACACAGTTACGTATATATTCAGACATTTAGCATTAAGGTGCCCACACCTTACAGACAAACAACTGACCCGTAAGTGAAAATGAAACACCACCAACAAAACAGCTTCCTTACGCCTTTCACCGCCCAACGTCATTAAGTGCACTCACTTCACAGACAGGTCGGCCAAACAATGACAACATCCACGCCACCCAGCCCGATCAGCCGTCACCTCACCTGACGTCTCCAGCCACCGAATCTGCGAGTCGGGCGGGCTCCAGCCCGGGAGACAAACCCGGCCTACAGTGGCCAATCTCTTAGTGAACGACTTCGATCCCGTACGTCATGTCATCATCTGTCCATCTCGCACCTTATGCCAGTCGACCGCAGCGTCGGCAAAGTGTTCAGTGTCACAGACGACTACCTGGCATCCCTAGTACATAACCTAACCATCTGAGTCGGTGGTAAATGTAAGAACCGAACAAAAGAACTCGTTTGATAACTAGTGCAAAACACCCGCTTCCTAACCCACCCATGCGTTACTTACTCGTCAGCGTCACCCGATGCGAGCGCTCGAACACAAGCACTAGTAGTCAAAAACCTGGAGACGGTTCAAGTCTTCTAATCTAGGCGGCCATATTTGGCTGCCGTGAAGCAATAGAACCCCCCGTTGTCACCTTATATACGTGACCCTTGAGCCTCTGAGAGATGCCTCTCTGTCGCCACAGACGTCCCGAATTAGCTAACACCGTCCTAGCCTTAGAGATACGCGCCTCCACCTCGTTCTCCACAAGTCTACCGTCGCTAATGCAGCTTCCCAAGTACACAAACCAGTCAACAACGTTCATAACTTCACTATCCAATATCAAATCCACGTAATCACAACAATCTTCCAGAAGCACTTTGCACTTTGAGGTTGCAAAGCGCGTTCCGAAGTACTTAGAAGATTGCGAGATAGCGTCTACCATTGTTTGTGCTGCTTGGAAAGTGTCAAACAGCAACACCTTGTCGGCAGCATAGTCAACATCAGCCAATCTTCCAACAGGTTCGAGGTCCACGTCGGCATCTCGTGAGTGCCACAGACGGTCCGACAGTATTTCCTGTTCGACGAAAGTAAACAAAAATGGTGGAACTGAACAGCCTTGACGCACGCCGCTCCTGGTGCTAAAATCGTGAACCCTGACCTGAACTGAAGTATGGAAATAAAACGCCGACATTATGTCCACATACGTGATCAGTACACTCCTGTGTTCAGACGACTCTAAAAGTACAGACCGATCCACCGAATCAAACGCATCTTTGTAGTCGAGAAATACGGCATTTGTTGGCAAGCAGTACATATGACGCTGCTCCAGAAGAGTAAACAGTTGACCAATACACATTCGACCGAGACAAAACCCCGCCTGTTCTTCCCTCATGTCTGCCTCTCCAACTGCAGTGAGTCGAGGAAGTGTAATGGATGCCAGAACCCTAGAAATGACTGAGGTCAACCTAACTCCACGTGGTTTTCCCGAGAGTGCCGGACTCCTTTCTTGAATACAGGAATTGCTATCAAGTGGCTGCTCTAACACAGTGATGTTATTTAGTTGGCCAGATGATGAATAACCGAAAACACTGTTCGCCAAAACACCTTCGAATTCTACTTTAACTTTCTCCATTGGCCAAACCTCATGATGGGCGATCAGACTACGCTCCAGTTTCTCACAGATGTCTCTCCTAAACCTGTTACGCGAACTGCCAAAAACAATGTTCCATCCGGCTTCTAACCTATCCAAACATTTCGCCAACACCTACCGTTCGTTCAACCCACTAACCCACTTGCCACATGCCGCGATACCCACTCCGTGAATCGCATGTGAGATTTGGGTCCAGTAGCTATTAGGATCTTCAGGGTGCGAACTGCTAACGCTGCTTTCTACGTTGGCTCTTATGTTCTACCGACGGTATAGCCAGTTTCCTAGCAGTCACCCAGTGCTGTTGTTGCTGGGGTCGTTGCCCAATCTGGGGACGTTGTACACAGATCGTAGGTTGCCAGATTATAACATTGGCTGTCATGCTCAAAAATGTGGCAACACAATCACCGCATACCCAACAGTCACCAAACGACCATTTTTCTTCCGACGGCAGCCGTCATACTGAGGACTTCAACTACTCCAGCCTGGCCAACAGAAGCGGCCGTGGGGTCACCCCATGTGCATATCCAGTACCAGGTAGACAGTGCAGGTGCTGCTATTTCCATACACTGACTACCATCTTGGACTCTAGTCTCCGAAATGCAGCAGAATGAGACATTCAACGAGTCTAATGTTCGTACAAAGCGGCCTGTTGACCTCTGTTTCGGAGTGCGAACGTTGAAAACAGCTATATTAACTGGCATTCTAGGTCTAAGCAAGGGGTGAGGGAGGTCTGAGACTGAATGGTGAGAGATGGGGCTTGCCGAGACTGTGTTATTATGATTAACTCTGTGTTGTGGGACGTGCAGAGTATTAGAGGGTCGGCGGTCGAGCGTCTGAGAGCCAGGTTCGATAGAGTGGTAGGGTAGGAGTCAGCAGTAGCATGTTTCCGTCTATCCACCCTGCCGTGCGCAGCAGATGGGGCGACCCGGTTTATACCGCGAAACGGTCGATTCTGTTGGTGTTGTGAGTGTTCACGGTTGTATGTGGGCTGAGATGCTGCCAGGACACCCAGACCTGGACGGAAGATTAGGGATCTCGACAAAAGCCTTCGGCTCAAAAGTCTGTACCGCAAGGTAGTGGGGTGGATGATAGTGTACCAGAACTTGTTTTTTCTGGAGGAAAGCGACAATCTTCTTCTAACCCCAACCTGGGGGACCACAAGGCTGATTCGTCAGACCCTTACTTGTTGGCCTGCTTGGCATGAGTGATTGTCGGTGTGGTGGCCACACTATCCATTTTAGCTTAATAGGTCATCAAGATGTGCAGGTCGTCGCATCGCGTGAAGGTCCAGTTTCGTTTTGACGGAGTGATCGAATAAATGAAATAACTGTCAAATAAAGCCTACGTGTTGGTGTGAATTGCTATCCCCCCAATAAA
This sequence comes from Paragonimus westermani, assembly GCA_008508345.1. Lineage (NCBI taxonomy): Eukaryota > Metazoa > Platyhelminthes > Trematoda > Plagiorchiida > Troglotrematidae > Paragonimus > Paragonimus westermani. The sequence continues at coordinate 15,831 of QNGE01004861.1, read as the reverse complement.
AAGAAAATGTTATTGACGTTTCATCGTGAGCATCTCCAGACCTATTCAAGTGGTAAATACATGATAACACATGTTCAATAATAATCAAGTCAATGCCTCCAATCGAAATAACACTGGGTGCAAGTGGTGGGAATCAGTTTGAGCACCATCTATCAGACAAGGTAGCACATGAATGTTGACTGCGTCACAGGTACACTGAATACAATTAAAGTCTAGAAGCGAAGCCATGTGTGAGATGTGTAAAAATACACCCGACAAGACCCAAGGAATTTGTAAACTGACTGCAGTCAGAGTGAGATTGGAAAACCACTTGATTAGTGTGACGTCCGAGTACAATCGCCAGCATATAAAAATAGAAGTTTAAAAAAAGATGCAATCTACCTCTTCCTGAGAAAACGTCGCATCCGGCCAGATTGGACGCAGATGTTCACGACATGTCCGTTGGAACACACGCAAAGAATGTGAACCATCCTCTTTGCTTTGCTTCGATGTCGCAGAATGTGAAACCACTTGTGATACAGGTGACACCTAAATGTACAGAAAACATGCACCAGCTTATTACTCATTTCAAAATGGACTAGTATTTGAAACACAAACGCGAAAACAACTAAGTACCCTCTGAAAATTAAGACAGGCATTTCCACATCAGCTGAAAAATGCCAATTAAAATCTTTGTGGAAGCATAGTATGAAGAAAGAAAATTTATTCTACGGATCCTCAAGATCTTTGATAATCACGGCACCTGAAGTGCAAACAGTGGTGCTATTAATATGACAGTATATACACAAAAAAGCAGACAGGACCTTGCACATTTAGGGAGTCTCATAGTCGCCTTAAAAAACAGTACCTCCTAGAAGTCCAGTATGTTCTGAATCAAAACTCGCTTTGATAGCCGTTGAAGGTCACTTGTTACAACCATATGACTTCTTGGCAGATTCACCATTTAAGTAAAATGTCAGCTTTAGGGCGTATTCCGTAGCGGAATCTTATCAATTACCGTTAGAAAATGAGCTCAGTTTCATTGACGGTCTCCTGTTACAACATAATAAGTAATTTAACTCATGTTCTATCTGCTTTGTTCAAACTGCTCGAGGGAACTAATAAGTAATTGTTTCGGTCAGAGATGTGTCGAATACACACTGGGTGAACGACATAATCCAAAATTTCTGTTCCGAATCCTAAAGAGGGATATCCAAATTTGCTCCCCGATTCCACCGGAAAAATTCTCCTGCTAGCGATGAAATGCCCTAAAATGCAATAAGAAACGGTCCCAGTGTTCTGAACGAGTTCATTCCAGGGTGATTGTAGTCAGAAAACAATTGTGCGAGGGTTTGTGAAGAATACCAGTCTGCCAACGGGCAAAATGTTATTGTGAAACTTGTTATTCCCAGTACAAAAAGTACTGGCTAGGTTGTCTGATGTCAAAGTATTCACCAGACTGGATTTTGCTATTTCCCACATATCTCACACTGATGACTCAAAACATTCAACTGCTTTCGCCAAGGCAGATGATGGCTTACAGCGTTGGTTTCTTCCATAGGGTTGAGCCCCACACCGCCCGTTTGGCAGTGATTCATGTCCCATTCGCTACTTGCACTGCAAGGTTGTGTTGCCAGCACAACTGATGCCGGTTTTCGGTGCTTCTAAGGGGAAACCCTTAGATGCATTTCATCAATCCGACCTGTGACCAAATGAACAAGTGTGTTCTACTCAAATGAGTTTACTTTTCTTATAACTATTACACTTGGTAAGGACATGACTGCATGTGGAAAACAGTAAAGTCATAACAAAGGTACCCACACAAAACTATTGTCTTAAGTTAAGTGTTCCTTCGGATTGCGCTAGCATCATTTTAGTTGTGTCAGGTTTTGCAACCATATCACCACTGTTGAGATCGCCAAACTGTGCATAAACTCCATTAGAATAGTTGAACGGGCAACACAGTGCGAATACGAAAATTAGAAAACTGATTGTCTCTACTTTCCCGGTTGAGATATTCGATGTACCTTGCTAGACGTATCAACTAACACCTTTGATGTTGGTCTAAGGCTACTATCACAGATGCAACAAGGAGAGATGATATTACCGGCGGTTCACGGAACTCAGTCAATATACAAAAACATATCACACGGTGACAAAGGTGATCGCCAGATGGAGCAACTCAAGAAAACGGAGGAATCGGTTACCGACACCGAATTACAATTTCAACAAGAGGATGAATAGTTCCCTTTAAGTTTTCTTTTCCACGGATCCGTTTACTCTCTCTGGTATCAGCAGTTGTCAAGTAACATATCCCGTTGAAATTCAGTAAAACAATGTCGCCCTGCACACAACGCAAAAGTGTCCACAATTCGGCGGATACCATGCAAGTCTGCGACATTGAAGGTTTGCGAAAAAACGAATTCACGCAAAAACTGAAATGAGGCAAAAATCGAGTTTAGCTAGTTTGAATATCACCGTTCATGTCCAACCTTTGATGATTTTCCTTGTCTAGTCTATTCCATTCTGCTACTGCTTGATGGGAGATCAAAATCCGTTTGTGTTTCTTGGACTACCGATATGCATTTGAAAACGTCGACAGGCAGGCGCTATTTCAAATTATCAGAATAAAAATAAGAAACCGATTGCTGGGCTTTTATGCGGCTACTGTACGAATCAAAGCCAGGTTATCCAATTCGACGATCAAGCTGTGTCACCAGTCACTACTGGCTCTGACATTCTACAGAAGGCAGTCCTCTCCGGTTCTTATTTTCACTCTATAGCGCACTCTCGTGACCGCACTAACGTGAGCAAATTAGCAAACAGAGTGGTGCCAGGTATTAAGCGTCCAATTTGGTTTTCTTCTCTCAGGCTTATGGAAGGTTTATCCGATCTATCAAGCTGATCAGAGTCTTACAATATCACTCTCGACACACCAAAAGGTGATGACGTTTTGTTCCTTTTCACGAAGGGTAATCAATATGATGAACTTTCATGTCGATAATGAATCTCTACCTCGATTTCTCCCCACTCAAAACACCGGAAAGAACTATGAACAACAGCATGATATATCGTTGATGTTTGCAACAAAGTCCCAAAATCTCGTTTTGTTTGAAAGTTGCCATCCATTATACACCACTTAGACAGGAGATCTATTAAAAACTGTGCTCATCCACTGGACATAGTGTTCGCCGGTTTTACTTCTTGGATGGGTGTCAAAGGGCTGTACTTACCGCCTGATTCCTAAAACACCTTTTCCGTTTTAGTGGCAACAACCGTAAGCAGTTCGGTGGTTTTACAGCCGTTCATCATCTCCCACAGTGCGAAACTTTAGAGAGAGAGAGAAAAGCCTATCTGACACAGCCAACTCCTTTGTCCGAATCCCCCTGAGTGTTCTTCCAAATCTTTCACCAGACCACAGTACAGACATTCGTTTGGACGCACTCGATCTTAATTTCCACCTGTTAGTTCTCATTTAACTCGAATTCAACAAAAACCTAGCCGCGCAATTCTTGAACTGATTACGAAACTGAATTAATGGATTTCTCCCAACCGACGCTGAGTGTGGCCGTTTATTACTACCTCCACGAGGTGCACAATGATTATCACTCCTGACTCGGGCACACTGGGCTAATTGTCTTCTATTTGTCGAAGATGAGTATATAAAAGGCTGAAAATTCACCCTCCGGGGTGCATAAAGCCTGTTATTAACTTGAATTGGCATTGACCTTACTGGTCTGCCAGTGGAAAAAGGAGGATATGGCTTGTCTACGGGACTTGAGAGGTACAGTACGCACCTTCCCAGTCGTCAGTTTACGTTCAGGATGAATCATGCGATTTTGACTACAATGCAAACGTAGTAATAGGGTGAAAAATCCTCGCCATAGTAGTTTACGGTATGCTTGATTATTTAAAATTTCATCATGAATGCCGTCCGAGACCACAAAAGTAGGTGCCTAATGCCTCATTATGTCTAAAAGTAGCCAACCTCGAAAGCCCGCAAGATTTTGGAGGGGCAGAGGTGATCGTCGTATTCGATCAATTGGGCCTTGAAGCAGTCACGAAAACGAAAACACAATCTGAAACACAGAAAGACGGCGTGCTTCAAAGGTTGAAGCTGGTTCATTTCTACTGGACGGTCCAAAGTTAAACAAATCCCATAACCTTATGTCGTACTATGAAGTGCGCACTGAATTATACGTAGTTGACGCATACACACATAATGCACTGACCCTGTTCCATTCCGTAAACAGGGCTTGGGAATGAGACCACTGCCTGCGCACATGAGGGTCCCACCAGCAATGGCAGAACTCATCATCGCGCAAGAAAATGGTTACGTCGACCAGGCTCATCAGCTGGAACTGCCTGTGCTGCATGTCGGAAGTCGGATAACACGGAAGAACCAAATACAGTCGTGGTCGAAAACTGTGAGCGACATAGTGAACTCACTGGGTGCAGCATCAATCGACAAGCATAATATATTCGTGGCAACGACCGTATAGCAAATGGCCCGAGGCCTACTGGTGCCGCGATTTTACCACAATATGTAATTCGCATTACCTCAAACGTTCATTCCTATGTTGAGAGAAAAATCGCAGTAGAAAACGGCCTGCAGTTCACTAACTACGAATTCAATCGGCTTCTTCGTCAGCATGATAAAAAACGTGCATGCCCTACAATCCGGCAGTCTACGGAATGGTCGAGAGGCTTAATCGCTGTCCAAAGAGAGTTAATCAGTTAGAGGGAAGTGGATAGATGCTGTAATAGACGCACCTCTTGCCCACAGAACCAGTCATCAACGTGTTACGAATATCAGTCCGCCTGAGCTAACGTACGAAGGTGTTTTACGCAAAAAATTGGACGCGGCTTAGAACTTCCCAAAATTTGCAACACGCGAAGAAACTAAGAAGCAGCACCATTAAAATCCGCGAACTAAACGGGTACCCTTCTTACCGAATAGGGCGCTTGCCAGTTTCTAACTACCAGCTGTTCTCAAGAGTCAAGTTATCTTCAAAACTGAGAACAGCTAAGTAAGTAATTGAATCAGGAGCTTAGCAGCATGATAATGGAAGGCACGCTATCGCAGCACCTTTGTTTCGCGATCACAGATGCCCGCAAATCGTTGCAGTACAGCCTGCAAAACGTAACAGGCCCACATTCAGAAGCTCAAAGGGTAGGAAGAAAATGTTTTGTCCGCCCAGTAGACCCTAAAGATGACGCACACGAAAATACACAAAACGCAGATCTAATCAACCGAGTTCTCAGGGCGTGACAGCCATAACTGGATTGATAAATTGGGATGCCGATAGCAGCAAACCCTATGCCGTCCAATTGGCAGGTTCCGTTAAGGCTCCGGACGACGAATCCTCATTTTTCAATGTCTGCATAGGCTACAACTGACAACGGTGACACCGGTGTCCAGGAAACCGTTTCCTCGGATATGGCCGCTCTCCCTCGGTCAACGGGTAGTTTATTTACAGTGATTCTGAAGGGATGCGAATCAAGGATTTGAGGAGACGTAAACGCCATCGAACCCAAATACCGGTAAAACCAAACAGAGCAACTTGAACTGATAAGAACAATCCAAAACCACAGACAGAAGAAATGTCATTTACAAAATCCAATGCAATAACTGTGGACAACACTACGTCGGCCAAACCGGACGGAAATTATCAACACGGATACATGAACACGAATTGGCCATCAAGAGACACGATCAATTTTCCCTGATCTCCGTCCACGAGGATGAAACTGGACACGCCTTCAACTTGAACACCGCAGAAATCCTTACTCAGGCAAATACCAAACATGCAAGAGAATTTCTCGAAGCTTGGTACTCATCAACGGGTTCAATAAACAAACACATCGAGCTAGACAAAATCTACGAACCAATGCGAATCAAGGATTTGAGGAGACGTAAACG
>QNGE01004860.1:0-10356 GCA_008508345.1 Paragonimus westermani | reverse complement strand
CGCGATCATCTCGATCCATGCTGCTACTGAATAGTGGTGTGAGTAGTATGGTGCGACCGTATCTCCACACTACACTACGGCGATGTTGATCGAACGATGATCTCCACAAAGGCGCCAATCGTCGGACGCTTTAGGGACCATGTGGAGTTCAGAGGCCCACGGGCTAATGGATGGGCGGATGACTACGAGCTCGAACATGTGCTCAAACTCAGCGCAGGCTACTTACATCTTGTCTGGTGTCAACTTGCGAGCTTTGACGAGCACCAACCGGCCTGTAGTGACTATGTGGTGCCTCGCGCAACTTGCCACGGCAGGCAGAGATGAGGGCTGTGGAAAAAAAGCCGGATACTTATCACTTGGAAAACTAAAGGAGTTTAGGTTTGATGCACTGGCCGATCGATATCTTATCGGTCAAAATCCCGGTAACAGTGGGCTTTGTCGTTTGGTCGACTTGACGGTGCCGTATGAAATCTACCAGAAGGTAAAAGTGCCGAAGAAGGTCGATGTCGATGATCGCCATTTGGACGTCCGCGATCGTGAAGATCAAGCGGAAAGGCTCACGATGACCTAAACTGATTGTCCGAGAGCACTGACCGAACACTTATGTGGTGCTTTCGTTGGTCGCGCGAAGATTGCAAGTGGTTGATCCATTTACGACCAGGCGGACAAGTTACGTGGGTTACCACGTGGATTTGGCTGCCCTGCTTGCTTACTGGACCAAAGGTACAAGTCTGTCGGCATCGTCGCGCTTCCCTGCCAATTTGCTGGTTATACCAGCAGTGATTCGTATTAGCGTTTGGTGGCGACCGACGGAATCACGCGACCCTGAGAGGCTGCTGTTTAGTCGAATGGAGATAGTCGGGCGTGATCTCGAACGCCGTNCCAATTTGCTGGTTATACCAGCAGTGATTCGTATTAGCGTTTGGTGGCGACCGACGGAATCACGCGACCCTGAGAGGCTGCTGTTTAGTCGAATGGAGATAGTCGGGCGTGATCTCGAACGCCGTGTCGTTAAGGCCTGAAGCTGCCTAGTTAGGCTTGCAATTTAGGCATTCAAAGTGGCCATTGTGCCCTGACTACTGGAAGCTAGTTTGGAAACACCGATGATCTATGTTTTTCCGATCCGGTCGGCCACATCAGCAAAGGTTGATAAGGTTGCTGATGGGTTCATGCTAAGGATGTTTGGCATCTCTTTGGGCAAACGCTGTAGCCACATCTCTTTGAGTATCTGTCGTCGTATCTGCTAAACGTTGCATGTGGTGAAGGAGCCGCGATGGTTCACGCTTACCAAGCTCGGTCGCACTCAGAAGCTGAGAAATACGCTGACGATCAGATAAGCCAACGCGCTTAATTACGGCTTGTTTAAGTTGCCCGTAGGACTTCGTAGAGTCCGATAACTACAGAATATCATCCACCTTGCCAATGACTTGAGATGACAGTGCCGCAACTACTTGATGAAAACGGGTTAGCTCAGAACTGATTTGTCACAGCCCAAATGCGGCTTCTATGTGAGCAAACCAGAATCTAGGATTACCCTCACTAGAGGGTGCAAAAGGTACAGGTGTTACACTTACCGACGTGTCTGGCAAACCATAAGGTTGAGCCTCCATGATGGCGGAATGGTTATCAAATAAATTTTGTTGAAATGAACGTATAAACTATATAAAAAGGATAACTCACAATTATACGAAGGGTATATTTGCGGGGGGGGGTATTCGAAAGGGCTCACGAATTTAGTAAGGCTTACCAATTTAATGCTCGTGGCAATAGGTCACTTTTTACCAGGTGCGAAAAAAATGACGTTGTGTAACAGCATGCAGTGTGCCGCCATCTTGTTTCACCACATACACTCCTCAAACAACGCGGACTTGCCGCGTCCGTGAACCGGGCTGAATATGTTGACCAACCAGAGTCTGAGGCCAGCGATCAGTGAACGCGCGGTCAGTTCTCATTGGTGTTTTATTTGCGGACCGGAAGAACCCGATATATATATATACATATATATGTATATATACATATATATATATCTGGACAAAACATGATGTCGGATACGCCCTCGGTATCTGCGTTGTGCTAATACACGGTTCTTGTTGAGTCGTGGCTTTTCTATTTTGTGAACTGGACTTTATTGTGCTCGATTGCGCACGTTAGACATTGTNTATACATATATATGTATATATACATATATATATATCTGGACAAAACATGATGTCGGATACGCCCTCGGTATCTGCGTTGTGCTAATACACGGTTCTTGTTGAGTCGTGGCTTTTCTATTTTGTGAACTGGACTTTATTGTGCTCGATTGCGCACGTTAGACATTGTATTTGCTTTGGCCTGTGACTGACCCAATTGGAGCACTATATTTTTGGAACCCACGGTGAGACCAGTATTTACGAATGATGTTCAGCTCATGGGATACCGAGGAGATGCCGGTACTCGTTCGAGAGGCTGAGAAAATGTGTTTCTGACAGCGGACATCCATTTCGTGTGCAACAAGATTGTGAACTTCCAACACCAGAGAAATATGCCATTTGAGAGACCTTTCATATTTGGAAGGTTCAGATGCGCCATTGCTCGCAGCATTCTGACCCAGACCGCCAGGTGGACATAGTATTGACTTTCTTTTTCCGTGAGGCTCACGGCAGAATTGTTGACCTTGATATTCCAGAGAAACTTGAGGACCTGTTCAACTTTCTGCGACGAAGGATCGCAGGTCTGCATCCTGCGGTTGAACATAGGAATGAATTTCATAGAAGACGCCAGATTAGTGCGGAAAGGTTGATGGATTATACGCAGTAATTGTGGAGACTCGCCAGGCTGGCGTTTGTTGAAGAGACACAAAAGCACAAAGAAATCCGTATTCTAGAGAGGTTTTCGGAAGGAATTCGGCAATCTTAATGTCAGCGCAAATTTCTCATCTGCTCATCCAAAGCCTTGGATGAGGATGAGAAGCAGGCTGAGTTGTTAGACCAAATGGAGTATCCTGAGCCCGGAGACAAAAATTTCGCTTGTGTGACTCAGGGCAACCCCGTTAACGGTTTGCTGGGTCGGATGGTCTGCAGAAGCACTTACACAAGATGCGGACATTGTATACAAGGCCATTCAAAAATGGAAGTGTCAGTAGATATACGGCCTGACTGGCAGAGATGTTTCACCTGAGGACGGCATGGACACGTGATGCGTTGGTGCCCATTATCCACCCGGAAAGGTAGACATGTCGTAAGTCCCCAGCTTGTCAGCTGCGTATTCCTCTTGCTTTTAAAGATGAAAATGAAGGTGTTGCATTGTGCCCTAATTTGAAAACACAGATTGGTGGTCGCGACTATGATGGCTTGTCGGATTTCGGGACCATTTGTAGTTTGTTTGATAAAGAGACGTACACCACCTGCCAGTTTGATTTTATTGCAGGGCCTATCAACAAGGTTATGACAACTATTAAACATCGTGGCTCGTGATCGCGGAACTGTGCAGGTAGGGAACTGGGTCTGCACGTCGAAATTTTTAGTTGTCCCAAACTTACCATTTTACGTCATTTTAGGTAGTGACTATCTAGTTACCACCGGGCGTATCCTGGAGTTGCCCAGTCGCGCAGTACGCATGTATGGTCAACGATTTTTCTTAGAACCTGTGTACAAAACATTGTCGGGTCTTGTGGGGCCTCGCAAAAGACAGCACTCAACCAACGGGCAAATTGACGTCGAGTCCGAGTGGAAAACATTTGTCAAGGGCATTGGTTCTCAGCTTCCAACCCATATTGCGCACAAAGTGCGAGAAGTAAAAGAGAAGCACCAAGAGACATTCTGGTGGGAAGAAGAAGAACCGCCTGGGCGCACTCATGTCGTTTAGTACACTATTGATACAGGTGAGGCGCGACCGATTCGGGAAGAGTCTCGTCGCTGACCAAGAGGAGTTGAAAAAATTAGCGGCGAAAATGTTGGAAAGGGGCGGGGCCATTCGACCGTCTCCGGTAGTGTTAGTCAAGAAAAAGGACGGCTCATCAAGATTACGTGTTGACTACCACCATTCAAACGAGGTGAATAGAAAGGATTCGTTTCCACTACCACGGATCGATGAAACTATTGATGCCATGATCGCATGAAAACCGCACTTGTGATACCATCCGGCTTGTATGAGTTTGGAGCCATGCCGTACGGATTGACGAATGCGCCAGCCACCTTTCAAAGATTAATGCAGCAGGTGCTGGGTGACCTAATCCACAAACAGTGCCTGGTTTACTTGGATGATGTGATCGTACACGGACGCTCTGTTGCTGAACACTAGTCCAACTTATCAAACGTCCTTCTAAACCTAAACGAGGCTGCATTGAAATTGAATCCAGTGAACTAGTCTTCTATGCTGACTGAAGTGGTTTACATAGGACAACTCACCTCTAGAGCTGGTTTGGGTTGCGATCCCGAAAATCCGCGTAATTCGAAAGAATGGTCAGGTCCCCTGAGAGCTGGCGAGGTCAACAGCCTTCTCGGGCTAGCTTCTTCTTATCGACGATTTGTTCGTGGTTTTTCTCACGCTGCGAAACCTTCAACAACGTTGGCAGGGAAAGAGTGTCAGCAGTCGTTCTGCAATGCTCCCACTCTAGCGCTCCCGGATATCAAAGCATTTGCGAAAATGTTCATCCTGGACACCGACACTAGTGAAACTGCCACAAGGGCTGTTCTGTCGCAATTAGACAATAATGATGTGGAGTGAGTCATTGCATACGAGAACATAAGCCCCAACAAAAATGAATAGATTTATTCTACTACCAGGAAGTAGATGCTTGCTCTGGTACATCTTATAAAGCACTTCTGCCATTATCTCCTAGGAAGGCGTTTCCTGGTTCGAACGGATCAGTCATCGTTTCAGTGGTTGCGTAATTCCAAAAATCCGGACTGACAAATTGCCCGTTGGCAAGAATTTTTGCAAGAGTATGACTTTGAGTGCAAACGCAGGCCGAGTCCACTTCACACAAACGCTGATGCGTTGTCTAGAAGACCGAATCCAGAAAATCGAGATTGCCCGCCATGCCCGGCTGGTTACCCCATGATGATTACCGTTAAATCCGGGGAGAGCGTTTGGTAAACAGCCTCTTAAAGCAACGATGCGGATCTGCAGATCACATTAAGCGAATAAAAGAAGTTGGTCCCCGACAAACCACCGAAGTGATGGCAGGATGTAGCTGGCAGGCTCGTTGTTTGTGGTCGTTGTGGCGCCATCTCTCTATCAGCGATGATGTTCTTTACTGCCAGTACACCCCGGAATATGCTGCCCTGATCGTAGTCCCTGAAATGGCGATTCGTATGGTTTTGGAGAAACGTCATGATAATTTGGGACATGCGGGCCAGAACAATTTGGAAGCGGCCGCGAGACAGTGTTTTTGGTGGCCTCATCAGCGAAGGGATATCCGGAATGTGTGCAATAATTTTAGCCCGTGTATACAAGTTTAGAGCCCAAAGAAACAGCAGTATGCAACGTTGCAGAGTATGTTGACGAGGTATTCAAACGAGATAGTAGAAGTTGATATTGTTGGAGCACTACCGGAGACCAACCAAGAGAATAGATACATTCTAGTGATGGTAGATCACTTCATCAAATGGTGCGAAGCTGTGCCAATGTCAAAAGTAGACGGTGCAACAGCCGTCAAGTTCATCTTCGATCATTAGAGCTCGCGCTGCGGTATTCCGACCCAGCTGCGTTTTGACTGAGGATCAAATTTCGAAAGTGCGTTGGTGCATGTTATGCGTAGAATATTGGGCATAAGAAAGAGGAAGACAACTGCTCATCACCCACAGGGCAAGATTGTCGTGGAACGCGTCAATCGCACATTGAAATCCCTCCTAAAGACGTTCGTGAATTCAGAGAGCACTAAATCATGGAACGGAGCCGTTTCTCAGCGCCTGCTTGCATACCGTGTTAGCGTCCATTTTTCCCCCAGCACAGTCATCACATTGTATGTTGGCAAGAATGGAGATGTGACTTCCATCCGATTTGCCGGTTCCTCGGTTGCCTCCGGACAATTTGCCGATGTCGGATTACTGCATCCAGTCACGCGACAAATTGTCAAAAGCCTAAGCGCTAGCACGTGAACACCTGCGAGCAGTCCAGCAAAGATAATATGATTATTGTGATAGAAAGATATACGGGAACCGTTTACAGCATGGTGATAAAGTCTGGCTACGTGCAGGAGCGCCGGAAACTGGAATTCCCAAAAAATTGTTTCGCGAATGGAAAGGACCATACATTGTGCACGAAATCATTTCCAAATCCACCTGTACTATACGTGAAGCAAACGACAGGCGGTTGAAGCCGGATACTATATGACAAGATCGAACGTTTACTGGGGATGATTTAGAAGTAGCTGGGGAGTTCACTGTACGGCTGGATGGTGGACAGGCAGGAGCACTGCGGCCATTGCTTTCGGCGGGGGTGAGTAGTGTAATAGCATGCAGTGTGCCGCCAATTTGTTTCACCACATACACGAATTTAGGAGGGCTCACCAATTTAATGCTCGTCACACGAGGTCACCTTTTAACAGAGGCGGAAAAAACACAACGTTGTGTAACAGCATGTAATGTGTCGCCATCTTGTTTCACCACATACACTCCTGTCCGCTTCCTTTCCGGTCCTCAAACAACGCGGACTTGCCGCGTCCGTGAACCGGGCTGAATATGTTGACCAACCAGAGTCTGAGGCCAGCGATCAGTGAACGCCCGGTCAGTTCTCATTGGTGTTTTATTTGCGGACCGGAAGAACCCGATATATATATATACATATATATGTATATATACATATATATATATCTGGACAAAACGTGATGTCGGATACGCCCTCGGTATCTGCGTTGTGCTAATACACGGTTCTTGTTGAGTCGTGGCTTTTCTATTTTGTGAACTGGACTTTATTGTGCTCGATTGCGCACGTTAGACATTGTGTGTACTGTGATTGACCCTGTGATTGACCCAACGTTGAAGAGAGTGACCAAATCTTCACACGACGGAATGAACAAGTGGGCCCTCATAACGTTGCAAACGGCCCAGACACACGAGTTATCTATGGAGGATAGGGACCGACCGTCGACGAGCTAGTATGCCGGAAGAGTGCGACACGTGTGTATTCGGGTTCGCATCCCAGTCACATGACATGCAGATAAACAATCGGCCAACATACATCATGCTACCTCTTAAGTAGCCTAGGTGCAATATGCAACTATGAGTTTTGGAACAATTTCACACATCACACAGCGGGCAGGCCAGTGGATTATCCAGGTCACTGCTGTTTGATCCAATCACCACTGATGCGGCACACGGGATTTTGACGACCTTTGCAGGACTGACGATTCTTCATCAGTTTCCGGGCCATTTTGAAGTACAATATGCAGTAATTCACAGTTGGTGCACAGTATTCACTTCGTTTGTATTTCAGTGGCTGGACGAAGACACTCAGTATTGTTTACTCGTAACAATAAGAAACCGAGAATTGGCTTAAAATTGTAGCAGTGTCGTGTGATAAAGAGTGTCAGATATTGTTCCCTTCATAGACAACGTCCATATCTCAACGTCATGTTCGTGACAAATCGTCTGTAACACTTCCACACGCTCATGATGTTACGGCACAAATGAAGACGGCAGCGCCTGGATATATATTTCTGGCTCATGTAATGTTCAAGCCGCTCAGTTGTTCACGAATATTCGATTAATATATGTGGGCCATGAATATACTAAATTTGAGTGAAACACGCGCCCTACTCCTCACTAGGTTTCTAAGCAAGTCTGCATTTTGAATCATCGAGCTAATTTCCGATGAGTTAATGCAACGAGCACACATTGTGTGTGAGCAGTTGCCCAGGCCACTTGTAGCCAGTACTACTCTGAACATGTCCGATGCATCCATCCGGTTATTAAACAGGATTCACGCAGCTCATTTCCGATATGATACGTGACTATAAGGGACCCGATGGAACATTTGCAGACGATGAAAATGGGTGCGGTCGAATAAGTTGAGCAACCGGTGAATCCCACTCTCGTATTTTGCATGTCTGACGTGCTGGAATGGAACTAGTAATGAGATTGCTTAAAGCGACCGCAGGATTATCACGGTGGAGCTTTAGTTTCCTTCTAACAAATTTGTCCTCGAGTGGCAACCGATTTCCTTTTTTGTGAGCCGCGCATGAACGTCTTCTTACTAATTAAACTGCGAACATGGTCCAAAGTTAGCGTATGCTAATTATCACACTGTAGTGGCGATTCATAGTTCAGGCAAAATTCAGCTTACAATTCATGCTTACAATGTTACGTCCTGGAAGGAGAACCATGAAACCTGCATTTCGGATAATGCAATGTGCACATTGATGTGCTCCTAATGAGTAACTGACAGAAATAATTTCTGCCGACGACATACATGTAACGGGACAACGAACGAGGGGTGGACTATTTCCAGCCAATCCGCAACACTCAACAATATATTACTGATAACATTGATCGTAAAACAATAGAAAAGATTGGGTGCTATCTAAATTGTGGAGTGATGTGATTCGCAAACGACGGTTGAAGTGTCCAGACTAAAACAGCGAGTCAGCCACTTTGGTCTTATGGACTATCTGGAGTGTATAGAAAATGAGCATTTAATTCTGATAATTCACATGCGACTTACACTATTTCATGCGAAAATTCCGTGACTAACGGAAAGCCAACAGCCACTTTGCCAGTCACGTGCTCCGTTGTCCCTCGGGACACCTTGGAGCTTTCAGCGGTTGGGACGTGTATCAAGACGACAATTGCCACTCCAATACATTCCACCGACGTGCTTTTCTCGGAAGCCATCAGCTATATGTGGGGGTCGCCCTTCGATCCGACAAAATCGTTCACATCTCAACGTGTTACTTGATAATACTTCATTCACACTTCACCGCGAGTTTCAATTTCAAATTCGGTAGTGTATCAAGGTGCAGGGAGGTTTCTCATGGGTACTGAATATGTTTCAATCCTGCACGGCACCGTACCGAAATGTGTATAATGGTGGAAGCACGTGAATGTCAACGGTGTTTGTGTCATTGGATATGAGCGCTCCGGGATTTCCAATCTGTCTCACCAATACGACAATGCTCCCTGTTCTACCTGCCCCACGACCAAGGTTGAGTGAAGTAATGCGTTCCGTTTGCCTGAATTGAAGTTAGTGAGATATGTACACGAGTGCCCATAAAGACTGACACAAAATAGGTCCAATTTGAATAACAATATTTAAACTTCGGTCGTATTTTGTCACTCACGCGGAACCGAAACCTGGAGTGCAGACAGTTTAATGAGGCTGGGAACTGTGCTCTGGGAACTAACTTGAAATCTTACTCGAGCCAATTGTAAGAACATGTCAGGAGAATGAAGTTGAACAGCTTGGGCGTCGTTTTTAACATGCTATTGATAAACAGATTGAGAATAGCACAACGTTACGAACAAGTGGATGGATAACCAACACCACACATGAACGCGTCTTATTCATATCCGTCTCACTCGCACATAATGGGGAAGGATTAGACCAAACAAGTCAAATGCAGCACACAGCAAATCTCACGTGACCTCTGAGCAATGCCACCCGAAGTGGTAGAAACGTGGAGAATTGCAACCTGTTCGTAACGTTGTGTTATTCTCAATCAGTTTGGGAAAATGTTTCCACAAACAGACTAATCGACCAAAGCATCAGGAAGCATCAGCTAGGTCAGTCGCCACCTGTTCAACAGAAAAAGCTTGTCTGGTTAAAGGCGAAGAGGAGCTGCGGAGTGCCACTGATTTCTCTGGCTATCACTTTCTAGATCAAACACAAGGTGGGAGGATGCATCTAACACATGCTTGTCTACTCTCCGTCATGCTGCTGTACAGCCGAGGCGTAGTAGACCTATCAGTAGATAACCGCCCATTAGACTGAAAGCACATCACAACGCTTGGTTGAGAAACCGATCAACAAAATCATCGAATGTTCTTATTCCCCGCAAATTTCATTGGAGTCACCCAACACATTGATACCTTCGTTCCCTCGGCGCCAATTACGGTGCAACCAAATGCCAGTTAAAATCGTTCCGACTGTAGCAACTAACAACGTTCGGGGCCATGTCAGTCGAAATAAGCACTCCCATGTTATATATATCTGTCATGCATCTGCCTATCCACAGAATCTATCGTGGTATCGAACCTGCATATCGCTGTTAGCAGAGATACAGGTGACAAGACAGACGAGCAGTGCAGATCAACGTCCAACCGGTCAAAAATCGTCCTAACGACAACTGACCAATCTGTCGAATCGAATACCGCGCTGCTCAAACGATTCTCTTCGCACAGTCAACATTTTTATTCAACCTGTGTGAGCGCA
>QNGE01004859.1:10514-53359 GCA_008508345.1 Paragonimus westermani | reverse complement strand
ACATCTTCTTGCGCGGAACATTAGTTTTTGCCTTCGAATTAGCTTGTTTTTATATTGTATCCCTTTTTATTGTTCCTCAAGTTCGCAGTGTTTAGTTGAGCTGATCCTCGTTTCGCTCTGAATTTCTCACTTTGCTGCCCTTTGCCAGGAACATCCGAAACACTTTCTTCCGACCGTCGGCAATCCCGACTTCAACTCTTTTCATTGTTTCGCGCATTCCTGCTCACCGTGATTTTTGGTTAACGCTGTCGCACGATACCTCGTTTGTAAAGGCTGTATAATTCTGCTCGGACACATACTGTGCCTAATATTCCGACCGTCGGTAGATTCCGGTCTGAACTGTTCAGAAATGCAGGCTAGGCGGTCAGTCCGTTCGATCACTTGGTGGATTACATATGGAAATTGGATTGGGCTGGCAATTGAGCTCAAACTTGAACATTCCTAGCTCCAGGCATGACACCGTAGCTCAGCTGGCAGAGCGCTTTCAATGATTAGGAATGAAATCAGGTTGACAAAATGAGAAAGAATGATAAGTGAGTAAGTAAAAAGGGAAGTAACATTAATCAGATTATAACTGGTTGAGCCAAGTGAACAGTACAACAATACAAACGGGTTCGTCGTGAGCTCCTATAAGTTGAATTATTTGCTAATCTGAATTGTTGATGAGTAGTCGGGGATTTGGTTCATNAATTTTGGCCTCCGTCAATTTTCGTCTCGAATGACCCAAATTCAATTAGAACTGTGAGTTAAACAGTCTGCAATCTGAAATCTACGAATCGTGCGTGATCAGTATTTGGGAAGTTTCGAACGAGGTGTAAATGATTGGTGATGAACCAGAGTGAAATGTGGTGATATTATTTCTCCCACCAATCCAGCCTTTGTGTGCTAGATTCCTGATTGGGTTACTGACTACCGTGACTGAATGCACTTACACTGTCCCAGTGTGTATGTAACCAACTTGATGCGTGCCGCAACACTCTGCAGAGTGCTGTCGTGAACAGTTTGCTCAATTTACTTGTTTCTGAACGACGTCTTTAGTCGACAATTTGTCCAGCCTGTTCCTCACTTGAAGCTCCTGTCCAAAAATCGACCGAACTGACTGACTGACTGAGCTTGAGTCCAACCTGCCAAACGTTGGTCCGCCCTTCAAATTTACATCGACGCTGTTCGAACAAAGTGATTGGCGAGTATATCTTGCTCCCGCCTTACCTCTACCCATCACTGATCTCGCGATGGCTTGGGTAACTTCTCGGTGCAAACGAACCATATTTGGGAGTGGGCAAATTTGATTGCATAGATGAATAACCGCCCAAACGTCAGCTCATTTGCAAATAACGTAGCGATACTGTTAAGCCAATTATTTGGATTATTGCGAATGAATTTACTGTTGACTTTTACTGTTCACATATTTGTGTGAAAATCACGTTCAGTTTCACAAGCACAATCATCCACACAAACTTGTGTAAGATCGTCGGTGTATGATCAGTGTAGTTTGGGCACAAGATTTTTGCACAACGGGACAACAAGTGCACCCTGGTCAAAGTTCACCACACTCCACCCGTGACTCGTCCATAGGCACACCCGAGTTGGTTGGCCAGACGGAAAATTGACACACATATGAGGGATGATTATCAGAACAGTAAACATACGCGCTTCAATGATTTTGGCTATCGGTGGACAGTGGATGTGTTAGAAAACTGACGCAATTTTCCCACCTTCATGTCAGCCAGGCTTGATGAACGGTCTGTGCTGTTGCTAATTACGTGGGCAACATTGCTGTCCCACTGACACATGATAGAGCTGGTCGGATATTAAGGCTTCGGAGTTCTGTATCAGGTGTTGTCAGTTTATAGCGGGCAGCCTACGGTTCCTTGACCGGAAAACCAGCAGGTGCAATTGGCGAATGCAAGGTAGTTTGCTGTGCTCATAAGGTGAATATTAATGTGTGAAAAACTACTCTCGCCAAGTTTCTCATCGAAACCATGTGAGTCACACGTGAGGTTAACAAAATCACACACCTCTCCAAGGAGACTGTAGGCAGCCCGTCTGGCCCCATTGGTCGTCCACATCGAAAGCTTCGGTCGTGTAATTGGCAGGTTAAACAAAAAGCACACATGCACACCCCCATAACGGCAGTGCAACTGGAAACCAATCACGGCGCTGAATGTAACCTATAAATCGAAAAGCACCAGCCTGGGTGAGCCAACAACTGACGATTAGTGCCGAAGCATGATTAATCAGATTGCAACCCGTGTAGTGAAGAGTGCTTGTGCGCTGGCAATGTTCGTTCTGGTTTTGGCCACGGTTTGGAACTCGGCGAACGCCTCACTGTATAGTAGTGGTAAGTCTGAGTAATCCACTGACAGTTGATCCGCTCAGTTCGCATCAGAGCAATCTAAACATCACCATTTTCAACTGTCTACCATGACACCAGCTGTATTAGAACGGCCATCGGTGCTCGCTAAACCATATCAAGCTTGAGTGCCTAAATGACCAGTTTTCTGTGCAATGTGTGCTGTCTGACTGTCTACTCCCCTAAAGCGCCTTGGTTTCGGGCACCCTGTGCAAGCCAACAATTCTCTCACTGAGCTGCGTGAAATGCTTCCCTTTTCTGGAAATGCCCCACCGGATTATGTCAGATGCACGACTGAGTCATTTTCATTCACGTTTCGAAAACTGTACGAACTAGTATGTATCACCGAGCACACAGCTTAATGTGGCACGGTCTAATGATTATCGCACAAACCCACAGAGATTTGAGGCTAGTATTAATATGCATCAGGTTGTGGGTGGACAGGAATCGAACGTAACTCAGAGTTTGTCACAGATGTGGCATCCCAACAGACTACGTAGTCATACTCAGGTTTCTTTCTGGTTAACGCTAGTTGATAGTGCATATCCTTGAGAGCGGAACTCCAGTGTGGTATTTCATTCCAAGCGATGCTGGCTCAAAATCTACGAATATTGAGCAACTGAGATTAACTTTGTGTGACTTTCAATCTACACTTAGTGTGATCTTACTAAACGGAGAATCAATCCATTGTCATTCTTCTCGCTCAAGCCAAATCGCTTTCATCTTCTCAGCACTCCATCAGATTCGCCTCTGAGGACGAGACTGTTCCGGATTGATGCTAACTACAACATTGTTCATGGTCGGTGTTTCCGCATATCATTATCTCGCTTCAAAAATTGTCTAGACTTACCCATATGCTTGCAAGTGAATATTTATTATTTCAGGTGGTCGTTCGGCAGGACACCGCGGTTAGGACGAACACTCAATTCTCCGAATCTCATCATCCGGCCGGTCGTGAATATGCAAATCCGGCGATTTCAAATTATAATGCTTGGATGATGATCTCTTTTCAACAAATAAACGGTAGAAGCAGGCACTTTTCTCTTGAATCCACTTTGACGCAACTTCCTTATATTCGGTGTGAGTAAACAACGGGTGATTCACATTGAAATTCACCTTGGCGATAGTTCCGCTCGGTTTTGCATTCAACCATTTCCCTACCGCAGGCGGTTTTGTTCCTTTGGATGTACATTCACTAAAGTGTCTTACTTCAGCTGAACTCGCATTAATTTTTACGCCCACACTTCCGTTTTCGCCGTTGACTGTTTTGGATGCCTTACTTAACTGATTGGAAATACACCCTCTACGCTCAGTCTCCCGAACTGCACGTCCATCGGAACACTATATTACTAAACCGGATATCATACATCCGAGTAGTTGAAGAATCAGTAGATGAATGACAAGATAATCCCTATTCACTAGCGCTGAAAACCGCGGTGTTTTCAGTTCATAGTCAAAAGACCGAGTTTGTTCTCTGACTAAGTCTCCTGCGCCGAATCCGCATTAGCGACTCCGCATGACCTCGTGAAATTTTCTCATTCCATACGCAACCTTGTCCTTCATGACAACAAGTTCCGAGGCAAAACCACCTGAAGATCTATACATTTGTGATACTTACGGCCCAAACTAGTGGAACAATGTTTCGCTGGATTGTGGCGAGTTGGCTGACTCAAGCAAAGTGTGTGTAATGTTACACCGGGATGATGAACAGTTGTCTTGTTTATACAACCTTTTCTACGTATGTTATGTTAGGTTGGTAGTCCACTATTGTTCTTAAAATAACTAATTTCACTGCCGCGCATCAAAAACGGCCGATGTACATGTAACTGTCGAAAACAACACGTTCAGAACAGTAAGCATTTCAGAGATGTACCTAAAGTGGACGTACGAATACACAACCCTTCTAACTGCTCGGCCTTAACATTTTCATTGTGCGATTCGATGCGCATAACAGGAGCACTTCACATTTACTTGTTTAAACATATATATATTAAGTGTGTCCGTAGATATTCCATGATTTAACACGGGTTATGGCTCACATATCGGTTGTGCCGAGAATAATATAAGCCGGAGTATGATACATATTTCGCACCGAAAGATTTTTGTCTGACCGGATGTCAGGAGGTTTCCGGATTACCAACCGTCAAAGCCGCGACGTTCATACGAACCGCTTTGGTGTGCGCACTCATGAATTTTCCAGTCCGCTGGCGATTGCTCCACTTGTTTCGGATACCAGTCTGGTGTGGTGTTTCTCTCTATTCCGAAGTCCGGTTTCTTAGAGAGTTAGCACAAGTTAGGTGAAAACTTGATATGCGTGAACTGAAGATCTCCAAATACTGTGGAGCAATTCCGCTAAATGTTCAAAAGATTAACTACAACTCTAAGAAAGTAAGCCGCCTCAGCTACGTCGTTAATTAAAGGCACTTCATGTGGAAAATATTGTAGTCTTATGGGTGCGGAAACTACGATTGGGCAGGTAATACATATTGCGACAATCCTCGCTACACCAGGTTCACTTGGTTTTCGAAATTGGCGGGCACTGGCTCATTTCACCCGGATAATTGCTGTGCTCACTAATACATGATTGACAGCCCCCTACTGCGTTGCCGGTATATATGAGACCATCTTGAAACATTTTAATGACAGACTTCATGGTAGGCTTGCGAACGGAAGTTTTCCACTAACACAATTATTTTAGGATGACGTCAAATTTCTCTGACATTGTTTTGGCAAACTAAAGATTCCGCCTGATTCGGGCGTTTCCTAATGAATACGTATTATTGAGTAACGCCTTGAATATTATCCACTAACAAATCAGCGCGTGACTGAAAATAACACGTTCAGTTTGAGCCACTTGTTGGTAATTTCAGGAGGTTGAACGTAGTGTACAATTTAAGGCGTCGCACGTCATGTATGCTGCATGTGCACGGAAACCAAACAGTCTTTTGCAGCGGTACACATGAGAACAACTGGCGACTACCGAACTGAATTAATTTCAGCGATTGATAATTTGCTAGGAAAATATCTACTTACTTATTTGTATAGACTCATCAACAGATAAATTTGATCAACTATTATGTGGGGAAACGGTTTTTGGAATCTTCATATACATAATAGAACGTGGTTTCCATCTTGTCTCCTGCGAACCGCATACGGGTAACCGACCTTCATTGTCTCTCAAGCTTCGGATAGGATTTGGGGGATTTTACAGATTGGAGAAACGCAAACAAATTGAGGTACATCGAATACTGTGTTGGGCAGTTCACAATTGAAAAACCAGTCGGAGTGTTGTTCCAACTCTGGGATGACTGAAACAGAAGGATTGTGAATGAGTGAATCAGATGTTCCTAAGCAAACTACAGACCGCACCACTGCCTATCAAATACAGACTGGGAGTATTGCAGCCTACAGCAAGCATCAGCTAGCTAGAATGAACACTGTTAGGTCCACTCGACTGCAATGCAACTGACGGCATCCTGAAAAATTTGCTCTGCTTCTGTGCTTGCAGTCAACAGATGTGGCATAGTTGCGACAGCTTCCAGTTAACTGTTCTAGCTTCGAAACACTCGGATGATAACAGGGTGCTCTCTGAATATCACACGGCTCGTTTGATGTTGTGGCTTTGGTGAGTTGTTCATGAGATGGATGGGATGAAACACTTAGTTTAGTAATCAGTTTTGCAGTTTATCATGTCATGTGGGATCCAAGGACGACAGGCTTGGATATTTAGTTCTAGATGGGAGTCGCTAACGAACTGGACATGACAGCGAGACAATCTGTGTTAAACCGTATAACCTGGTAGATAATGCAAATATCGAGTTGACTTTCCTGGTGATTGTCTTCCTGCTGAGAGACGCGTTAAAAGCACTTGGGATAATATTGTCCAGTTTGGACTAGCGGAAAGTGGTGCCCAGTTGTTCGTCTTTCAAAAAGTGCTATGTGCAGCCTCTTTGACGGGATGCGCTACTGTACACTTATCAGTGCTGAACGGAGGTCACTTTCCTACGGCCCAGCAGTAGGCAGTCACATCTGGTTTATTTATCTCATCGTCCTGAACATCCGCCATCGACCCGGCTTAGGTTACGTCGAAAACAGACGGTTAATTTGACATCACTGCTGCATGATTACTGACTCTATGGAAATCCTTGTATGCGTGTCGAATTCTATCCAGCTGGAACGTGTTCCAAACGAATGTTTCCGCTGCTATTACTTGCCATAATTTGCACAGAACCGAACTCTGTTTCTTCGTTTGGATCGTCTAGACTGCCTGATTGGGAGCTACCTGTCCATTACCTTAGTAAAATGGTTCACAGAAAAATGCTAGTGGTCATCCAGTAAGGATTGGCTGATACATCAAACAATTCTATGAAATGTGTCTACGAAGCTCCGGGTCTGACGTAATATGCGCACCCCACCTAGTAGTTCGATTATGACTATTCCGCAGCCACTATGAACTACAGGGGCACCAATCTGCAAGTCGACAACCATGTAATTCTCCCCCGTTAGAATATAAACTTTGAGAAAGCATTAACACGGTTAAACTGACGATCAGTAATGCCATCACTGCTTGGGTCAAGTTTGCTTCTGTCAACAACCACTAACGGCCTTTTTGAGAATTTGACAAATTCATTTTTCAAAAAGCGAGCTAACTGGAGAACAAGACATTTCGGTTTCACAAAAGATGTTTCACAGTCCCGACCTTAACCAAATTGCGAATGGCGAACAGGATGAAGAGCATCAGTAGTCGACGGCTGTTTCTGCTTTCAAGACATTATCCCTGGTGAAACAAAACCAACATAATGCGTCAGCTGATCAACCATACCGTTTTACGTCCATTCAGTCAAATCGGAACAACCCGTTCTACCCTACGTTATGCTTCCCACTCATAAAGATGGGTCGAGTCATGTTAAAGGACGGTGAGGTGTGACAGTTTTTCAGAGAGGAGAATCCCGTGACCCTGGATTATCTTGCTTCCGGTGTAGTTTAACCGCGTATGCTGTATAGCCATGACCTGGCTCACAATTACCGTAACTCTTGCGATAATAGAACTTCGTGTGTGTTAGGAGGCGAATATTTGGAATAGCACATACTAAAGTTGGGAAGCATTTAGACGATACAAAGTTTGGTGAGTATGATACCAAAACAGGCATAATGTAATTGGTAAGTGTTCTGTCTCTCGTTGGTCCGACCTACATCATAAATCACACCACATATAGAACATAGTTCCATGATAACTTCACATCGCACTGTCTGCCTTTACTATCAAGGGTGTTATCGACTAAGTGGCAAACGGGTGAGTGTAATATTAACCTGTCGGTTAAATTCGCACCCGTAAGCATCGACTCTGCGTTGAAATCGGAAAGCACGAGCGTATCTACTGCACACCAAGTTTTCAGTGGCTGGCATTGAAAACACCTTAAACGGATGTGTAATGTGTACCTTCAGAGTTTCAGTTGGGTTCTCTATATGGTATATTTCAATGTATTAGCTGGTGATGTGGTATACTGGAATACGGCATTCGAGCGCCTTCAATCTCTCTTAACGAGTGTGTTTTCAGACAATAAGTGCTAAATGAACAGTAGGATGCATCAAAGACATTCAGTCTATTGGCTACCTGGCTCGCTCTTTAGAAAAGGTGTTTGATCTCAACGTGCGTAGTTCACTTTCTTTCACTACTATCTACGCAAATCTGATAGGTTTGTGCTAGGAAATTCGCAACCGTCATTTATCTGTAGAGAACGCTGACAAATCTTAGCATTGACTACTCTTGTTAAGAAAACCTATGTCGAATCCTACACACTGTATAAACCGATACATTTGACCGCCTTTGCTAAACCCGTTCAGTTGCAACACAGCTCTCCGTATAGTCTACAAAATAAAGCTTGCATTTCGTCACTCTCGCCAACTCCTTATTGTTAATTATTCCTGTTCGGTTATATGACGCTATCTAACACAATATTCACCTTCAGACTTTGTGTATCCTCTGATAACTTCTGAATGTGGCTCGAGAAACATCTGGCCCTCATGAGGGCAGTTGATCAGCTGCAATTAGCGCACAAACCAGTTTCCGTTACCAGGCTTCCTTTGGAGAACAGCTTGATTAAAACACTTCGTTTTATCCCTATGGTTTATTCACGCCCCACCTAGCAAATGACCTATTGCATACTCACGAAACCTTCGGGAAATTAATATAGTTCTATTTTTGTGCAAAACTGTGAGTGCATCACTCAGATTGCTGGAAAGTATAAAACTGAAGCATATTAGTAAATCCAGCATGATCGGCCTTAGGACACGCACAGGATATATACATATATAAGGTAAGCGGAAAAGGGGGCACACTGAGTAGTGAACGATTTTATGTGACGTTCCAAATACACATTGGGATTATATATATACTCATCCTGGTAAGCTTTTACATTCTAATTGATGGTAGCCCGGGATTAGTGATTACTGGTCATCATACAAAAACTATACACACAAAATGTGTAAAGTATATATTACCTTACCCCTATACCTTACGTAACGTCATTGATACCTAGGGTTACCTCCTCTGCTCCCTGTCCTGTCTCAAACCCTCAATGTAAACCACTTACCAACCCTTAGGTGTCATGAAACGTCGATTTCAGTTTACACTGACGCAAAAATTCCGTTTTACTCGTATCTGATAGTTGGTGGCTACCCAATCGCCGTGGTATACTATAACAACTGCTTGGCAGCACTACATATTTTATTAACTAACACAAAAATATTAACATCGCACAAAGCCCTTGCCGAAAAAAATTATACACCACATTATTTGCCAAAGTCTACATGATCATTCAACACTTCTGTAATAGACACGTTAGATTTCCCTTTTTCATGCTCCCATAAATGCTTGTCATTCAAGGGAAACTCCTTCGACGTACGGACATTCAGAACCCTCTAATGGTCCAACAGTTTGTAAGATTTTCAACGTTTGGACGAATTTCTGCGCCGGGGTTTTATCAGTTGTTCGCGAGACTTTGGTGTTTCTCACCTTCTCTCACCCAAGCCGATATATCCCTACATTTTCCAATGTGAGTTCAGTTCAGTTTCCAGGACGAAACTGCCCGAGTCAGAAATTATCCACATTCTTGCAGCAGTGAGCTTCCGAGGGCGCCCAATGTTGTGATGATGAAAGAGGAAATTCTTCACCTCCACGAGTAATCATGAGAGCTACCAGATGAACAGGTGAGGAGCTGTCAGCGACACTGGAACAGAACGAGTTCACAGCCACTACCGATAGACACGAGTTTATCCCCCTACCGAAAAGACATGGGACAAAAGATAAGTGTGCGACCAATAGAGGTTTGTCTCCTAGGGCCCATAACCTCAGATAATAAAACCAACTTCGTGAGTGAAGGAACGGATAAATTAGAAGAGTTAACAGTAAAGGCAAATAGACAGGAAAGGTTCACTAACTCAAATCTGAGAAGGTGAGTTCTGATGAAACTCATTCCAACGAACCCCCATTAGAACTCTGTCATAATATTGGAGGATAGTACATACTGAGGACACATGTTCTATAGGACAGTTATAACTGTTGGTAACTCGACATAAAAAATTAGCCCTATTTGATGTAGAAAATCTCGTCCCCTTCAACTCCAGACTGTGGCGTCGTAGTTAAGAGTTTGCATGCAGAGTGAACAAAGGTTTTGCCTCAACCTCGGCTATTTTTTTAAGAACGTTGAAAGTTTCTATCAGATCCCTTATAACTCTCCTTCACTTAAGAGAGAAAATGTCCAGTTTTCTCAGTCTTTCTTCATACGAGCTGCCTTGTGTAACGTACAACCAGAAGAGCAGACAGAGAGTATGACTGAAGATGTATTACTCAACACGCGGCAATAGCTCAAATACGAGTGTCCTACTTGTTTGTCTGACTGTCTGTTGTTTCGAGATCCCCGTGCACAACATTGACGTAGCTGTCACTTCAAATTCGAGCTGTGCGCGCTAACTAGTTTTGGTCGCGCATTGCATTTTGCATTCCTTCCAGAGGTCTGATAAAACACTTCTCAATGTCCACGTTGACCTATTAATCAAGAAGTTGCCGAAACCAGCTAAGAACCTGTTGTTAAAGGATATCGTGGCTGAAACTGATGATGCAAAATAATGTGCTACATTTCAACGATAAACCAACGTACTCCTGACGAATTGTGGTACTCACGTCCATGGCCACGACTGTCTTGCACCGTTCGCATGAGGAACTTGGTAACTTCGGTCAAAATAGGACTTAGATGACATCAAGACGACGATTCTGATGGCCATACGAGACGGAATAAAACATTGTACAGTCTGGGGTGTACGGAATAGGCACACTTCAAGAGCCCGAACAAACATCCTTGGACACCACTTCAATCTACGACGGCAAGTTTTCCGAAAAGCAACCGTTACGTATCAGTCATAGTCGAATATGTTTGCGAAGTGGTGTGAGGCGATTCCTACTTCAGCTGCAGAGGCCTGGATGATTGATAAAATGATGTTTAGTGAATGGATTTCACATTGGGGTACACCACACCAATTGCACTCCAATCCAACCTTAAGAGCATGTTGGTGCAAGAAACGTGTCACAATTTGTACGTTAAGAACACTCACATCACAGCTTACCATCTGGAGGAAACCGGTCTCATTGAACACACCAACTATACACGAAAAGTTTGCTCAAAGCCTTGCTTGATGACGAGACAACACGCGATTGGGACATAGCACTACACCGCTCCCCCCTAGCCTACCGGAATAGCGTTCTTGTGTCCACAGGCCAAACTTTGACTGGCGACCGACCACTATGAGCCCTTACTGACAACGGAACATATCCGCTACATGCACTTAAGCCTCATGTGTGATCGCCAGCCAGCCAGATCATATCTATAAGCAGCTCGACGTTATCCAAAGACTTACTCTGACAGCAGAGTTCGAGGGCCTAATATTAACCGGGAGACGAGGTGTGGCTGTGTAATGCTCTACAACCCCCAGGGGTTTCGCCTAAACTCCATAGGTAGTGCAAAGGCCCGTACACCCTCGATGAAACACTTACGGATGTGAACTATCGCATCAACCAGCCGGCGATAACCTGGTGATCATCTGTCATGCATTTTAACCGTCTCAAGAAGGGGAGGAGTATACCTGGAGGCGCTGGAGACAGTGCCTGAGGGAAGCGGAATTCTTGTAACCGCAACGAAGTCAATCAAACTGCGAGCCTAACAGCTTCAATTCAGTTCGCATTGCGTGGGGGCCGGTAGCCTGGTTGCCTAGTTTATGGAGCTGGTAGACAACAGCTTCCAGCGCTTCGAATTTGGGGGTGTCGCTTTAGGCTTCGTATATTTGGTACCCGTAAACTGAAAGCACAAAACGTCAGACTTGTATATAAGGAAAATGGTGGGGAGAACGAGAAGCAACTTTCGTGCAAGCTCGCTAATAAAATGAAGAAGTGGCTACGCACAGTTATACACTCATCTTGACACAACCAGTAATATGCACGTGGTCCCACATGCAACAGCAGTTGCATGTGCTTGACTTATATGTTAACGCGGCACTTCTGTGACACTCTAATCGTATAGTAAAAAGAAGGGCAGTACTGTTTTGCCTGCACCGAAAAAAGGGTCTGCAGACTGCTTACGTGTATGACGGCTTACCATCATTGTAAGCAAAAGTGGATAAATTAAAAACTAGTGACATGTTTAGGGATGGCTCAATCCAGTTGAAACCCCCGATTATTCAACGGCGACTCATGAGCACACTAGCACTGAGATAGCCCGACGTGAATTGCTCAGCGATAACAGGGGAGTAGAGTTCTACAGCCATCACCTCCTGCTTTATCATATGTGTAGAATCTTTTAGGACTCTCGGCTATACGCAGTCTACTGAAGCACCTGTAAACTTCTTGATTCTGGGCAGAACACGTCAGAGTACTGAAAGTTTACCGGATAACACTGGCTCTGTACATAAATAAGCAACGTTCAGCAAATTACACAACCTAAAACCGAGTTAACTGTGAGCACGGAAGTTACTTGTCAGCAAACGTCAAACAAACCTCAAATCCAGTTCCTGATGAGGGCTTACGCCTGTTGACGTCCTGACGCTCGACTGGTGTGAATAGGAGATTGGCCACATTGCACTTTCTGTCGATGCGAATGCGTTCAGTGGTGGTATAAGGGTGGAGATAGAAGAAACGACAAACCTTGGTTGCCTGAACAGCACAAACAAACCATACTTCGATCAGTACAAAGTAGGCAAAAGTTTCTTCCAACATTTCTCTGGCTCTCTTTTGAATATGTCCAAGCTCGCGGCCTCAACAACCTTTGCAGGCAATTTGCCTTACAAGTTGTTTACCCAGGCAGTAAAGGAGTCAAATCAGACAACCAATCGTGATTCTGTTTTCTTGATTGTGAACCCACGACCTCTTGATTCTCCGTCCTGATGCATCTCGAACAAACCTGCCATAAAACTTGTTCCGGTGTTTTGGATAATTTTGTGCACTGCAATAAGGTCTCCTCTTACCAGCTGGCGTTCGAGCGAGAGTATGTCCGACGAACTTGGTCGGTCTTCGTAGCTCAGACCCTTCATACCCCGTATAATACGTGTGGTGAGCTTTTGTATTTTCTCGAGGATAACTGTCCTTCTTGAGATATGGTGACCAAGCTTGAACATAATGTTCCATATGGGGACAAACTATAGCCGAGGACAGTGGAATAAACGCTGCCGGACAAGGGTTAGCGATTGCGAGTTTCAATCGATATGACGTCCGCCGTGCTTCTGTCGTTAATGCGGCATACTGAGTATATGGAGTGAACGCGGTGGTGATTTGGATACCGAAGTCTCCTTTTCGCTGTTTAGCTGAATGTTTGTCCATGTGCATCTCGAACATCTGAGGATCAGCCGGAGGGTATTACCAAGGATATGCATTTTGAGGGCGTTCAGCAGCATATCCACTTTAATGTTCATTCGCAGGTATTCCGAATATACTCCCAGGAAGCGTCCGAGTCCAATGAACTACCGACCAGCTCTATATCATCTGCATACAGATAGCATGGGCAGACTAAGTGGTTGGCCACGTCATCTATATATGCCAGGAAAGGCAGAACAATGAGGGGCGACGCCTGAGATACTTCACTTAGCGCAGAACCATTTTCTAACAGCACTACTTTTGCTCTCACTGTACACGACCTCCCACCTAGAAACGTTTGTATCTACCTACAGGTACTAGGGGAGATTTCAGCTTCTCGTAGCTTCCAGCTCAAAAACCTGTGGTCGACAAAATCGGAGACTTCCTGAAAATCTAGATAGCAAACCTCAACCACTTCTTCTCTATCTACCTTCTCCGTGACAGCGTCCCAAAGCGTCAAGATGTTCATATAACAAGATCTACCCCTTAGAAATCCACGTTGAGGAGCCCTGGAAAATTTGTGTTTGCAGAGAAATTTACAGATCCTCCGTCGTAACACGCGTTCCAGCGTTCCGCTGACGACACTAGTCAGGCTTACTGGTTGGTAATTTCCAACCTCTGATCGGCTACCGCCTTTGGAGATGGGAATCATGATGGCTACTCTCCAGTCTCTCACAACTACCCTGTTTCTAATGTGAGATTGAACAGTTGAGAAAGTGGCGACGCCAACAAGTTTGCGGGGGTTTAAAGATGGACGGGTGGATATGGCCTGGTCATGAGGACTGTGCTGTTTAGCTGGGATATCGTTCACTTAACTTCGCGCTTACGGTGTTGGACCACAGCTCGAATGCTCGATGGTCTGAGCAATAAACAATGTGAAACTGTGCTATAAACGCGTCTGCTATGCTCCTGCCAGTCGGTATAGCCTCGCCGTTGAAGGTATGTGTGGCCCCAATTTCCACACTTAGCAAGGACCTGGACTAGGCAGAATCATAAGACGTTTTGGAATTCTGTTCGGTATCTCATGCCAGGTTGAGCTTACAGACCGGACGAACATTCCTTGTCACCTTGACTGCTCCGTTTTAAGCTTTTTGTACATCACGAAGCTTTCAAACCCCTTTCGTTGAATGTAAGCACTTCAAAATAGATGCTTACGTTGTAAATCTCCCTTGATCCTCGGGAGAACCCTCAGCTTCCGAACTCTTCCTCCGACCTGTTACTGATGCAAGTTATCTGTAAAATGCCGGAGTATGTCACAAGAGTTTGACTGCAAACCATGGACGTCCTCTATGGAAACTGTTGGGTTTCAGGTAATTCCTCCAGCTTCCAACATCAATCTTTTGTTGCCAGTTAGTTGGAAAAGTTGCACCCTGTGTGCTTGCTTCACCAACAGAGAACAGGGGAACAAATCGTCACGTGATCACTCTTTCTCAGTAGTGCTGCAGTTAATGCATTCGTGACGTCACCGCTATGCCGAGTTTTGATTAAGTCTAGCAATAAAGCTATCTGACTGGGTGGGGATTCCGTGGCCACCCGAACATGTGTTAATGTGAAATTGTTGACTAGGTTGAACAACTTGTGATGAGATCCCCTTCCAATAACACATCTCAATAGCTAGTTGACTTCAGGAGCATCAAGACCTTTCAACAAGAGTAGGCGATAGCTTGATTGAAAAGCCGACTGGAGTGATTCCAGTAATGATCCGTCTTCCTCTAGTGTGAGATGGACGTGGAGTGGGTTGACAGCGGTTTGAATACCCACACAAGTGCAGTTAAAGTTCACTGGTGACTGCCCTATAGAACATTCGGTCAACGATAGACAGCGGTCCTCAAATGGATTAACACGGTCGCTGCGATACCATTAGAAACCCGGCGCTCAATCTCTCAGATCTGTTTCTTCTCTGAGACAAATTTCTGTGGCAAAGCAAATACCTTCGTGGTAATTCGTTGCCTGCAGCTCGTTTATTATTAAGCGGGCAACATATATTTGCCTGTATGTAGTTCAGCTCCGATGGTCTGGTTTTCGGGCTACCCCACAGTTTGGTCGCATCCGATCCTTCGGAGGAAAACTATCTTAGATGCTAGTGGTAGACCGTGATTCCTTCAGTTAGCGATGGTAAAAAATTATCCCACTGCATGTGCCTCTTCGTTATCTTGGTATGTGGTTCAGAAAGTAAAATCGCTATAACCTGTCATGGACTCATATATGTTTGTTTTAGCTGACCGTTAACAGAAAATGAACTTACCGTGTGTTGTGTTCGAAATCCGGTATTATGACGTAGCTTGCTGTCGATGCCACTTAAGTTTTCGTTTCTGTAATTAGTGCACATGTCTTACTGAGCCTTTGGCTCACGCCGTTTTCTGTTATCTCATATAAGACTATCGCTGGAGCCTCCACTTCTGAGAAACGCTGTCCCTCAGTGTCTCCACGTTGCACAGAATGAGTTTACGAGTGTAACGGGTACATGAAGCCAGAACGTCCGGCATTCCTGTTGCACTATGGTTGTTGTTCTAGCTGATTGCATGTGGCACTGTTAAAACATGGTAGCCGAGGTAATGCGTATCTATCTACTTATCACATCAGTAACTGGGGATGATCTTGTTTTTAGGAAATAGGCTACACTGAGAGTCTCAGGGCGATGTTTGAGAATCGTCAACTCCCCACTTTCTCACAGTTTCAGGAGTGCCATCAGAGGACCACTGAGAATGTGGACGTTATTTAAGTTCGTGGGACGAGCAGTAGGTCAGAGTAAATTGGCGTGGTTGACTGAAAACCTCTAGATTTGTTATACTCGATCAAAGCCCACGAGACGTACGAGCGTGTGCAAGGGTGTGGACGTATCCAGTGTTCTAGTGCCCGATTTTATGTGGTCTGGTAAAATGCGTCTGGTTGTGAGCTCATTCGAATTTGAGCACAACTACCCCCTGAGTCGTCTGGTATATGGGTCCCATCCAACAAATCGTGGATTGAACATCAGTGAATGGAATGAATGCAGAAAACTGTTCCGAAAAATACACCAACTGGTGACACCAAGCAGTATGTGACGGATGTTTACGGAAAGTTTATCACAACCGCCGACGTTGAAAATATCCACCACAAGATGAAGCCTGCAATGTCAATTGAGTTTGTCATGTAAGAATGGTGACAGACCATTAGGGAACTTAGAGCAAGTGCCACCGATGATTAGGGCGATAGGTGTGGTGCGCACCAGGCGGGATGAACGTGACAGATGTACGCATATTTGCCTCACCCAGTGAATGCATATCAAACCATTCCAACATTTCCCGCATGTTGTGAATGTGGATGCGACCCATGTGAATGACAGGCCAAATTATGTAATAATAATAATGATAACGATAATAATAATATGTTTATCAACGCGTATATGAGAGGCACGCTGGGTTATGCGCGATCACTGCAGATGTTTACAAACTATAAAAAATTGAATAAGTAAATAGTAGCACAAACGTGAAGCCTTCCGTCAAGAAGTACGTGGTCAAAAGGCAAATGAATGTAGTTTATGAAAACTTTGACGCACGCAACACAGAAGGAGATAGTTCGCTAGCTTCACAGATTCAGTCTCAAAAAATGGGATGTTACGCTAATTTATCTTTTACAAGGTTGTGGGGTGGACAATTTTTTAAATAGCTCGAGGTCACACCGAAAAGAATGCCCAAACGCATCTTTGGAGTGTTTCGCCGTTAGGGGATAAAATGGGCGTCCGGAAAATATCAAGGTAGGTCGGTTTTGGCGAGGCAGAGCAAAAAATCCCAAAATCCAGCCAACGATTGGGCAGGTTCCAATGCAGGATTTTGCCGATTCCCCGATAAACGTCAAAACGTTGAACGTCTCGCGAACTATTCAGCCAAGACAAAGTTCTGTGCGCCCATCCATCATAGAAAAATTCCCTCGCTCAGTGGATAATATGGGGATAGGAAAGGAGAATGCAATTCCACACGATAGATAAGAAAATGTGGGGTCATAACACTTACTATGAAAAACAATGTGCTAGCGGAATTTTTTGAGGAGGAACTCGCATGATATTGTTGGAATTTCTGACACTATCCACTGTTTGTTGTGGTATTTTGCCATGTACTCAGGATTTATTCAGACATTTCTTCATATTTTCTAAACTGGAAGTTAGACGAGATCCTGGTAATACGTGGCACAGTACACGATCGCCCCTTGATGTGCCGGTACGTTCAGGATAAAAAGTATGCGTCACTAAGTAGGCTATTCGAAACTTTTTGAAAAACGTTGAGACAGTATATTCCGGCGAAAACGTTGGTGATGGACGAGATGGCTGCGCAAATGATGGCAGCCCGTGTGGGTTTCGGCTGCGTGACGCCGTTCGTAAGATTGTGGGTGAATATGCTACGCCCGCCATGTTTGTTGAAATGCGAATTCTTTTCTCATTTGTTACCTCTTCAACCAAATGGTCAAGGTAGACGATAAGGAAGAGTAGTTTACACTCCTGTACTGCATACCATAGGTTTAAGCGTTACCTGGATATTATCCGCTGAACTGGTAGGAAGTTCATGGATTATTTGTTGTCGCTGGCCTTACACCATGCTCGAGTAGGCCATTTATGCGCGAAGCAATGTTGTCCACTTTCAAAATCGCAAAAATTATGGGCTGGGAAATGCCAACGAACGGTTAAAGAAAGGGATACTCTAGAGACTTCCTAGTTGTTGCCATGCCAAAAATCTGGATTAAGAGCGATGGGCTGGTGCGAGAGTTTGGAATTTAAACCACCAGCGGATGCGACTGTCGTGAGGTTGTCGATGTTCACTTTTACGTCAAAAACATTCTTTACCGAATGACCACAGTTCGACATTGAGGTGTGTTTCACGAAGGTGGAGTAAAAACAACCTATGGTCGGCTGTTTTTAAATGTCAGCCAAGCTCTCTTTTCCCGCTTATGTGCTTCACTTATTTTAGCTCTCTATCATCCTGTGGCTGACGTCTGGTTAATGGAGCAAGTTTTTATGTGAGAAGGTGCAGAGTTCGTCCAACCAGCTCCTAAGCCTTATCTGCCGTATCTGAGGGGTAACTCCAATCCAGACTTCGCATCTAGGATCGACGTCAACTCTTCCGAAGTCGCCTACTGACTTGGAATGCATCGGCTGTCAACGGGTGCCAGACCTAGTAGTTCTGGCCACACAGTTACTCTTCTCACGAGGAAAACCCATGCTAACTCGTTCACAGTGTCTGCTTACCACTAGGTCAATAAGGGGATCTGCTTTATTCTAAAACGAGAGTTGCATCTCGCGTGCTGGACCAGCATTTCGCTGTGAAGGAATTATTAACGTGCATTTCTCAACGTATGTGTGAGAAGCACGCTGGGCTATGCGATATCATTGCGGATGATTACAAGCGATACAAAACAACAAATAATCAAACTAATACAAACGTGAAGTCCATCAAAAAAGGCGTGATCAAAAAAGAAAATGATTGTGGTTTACGCGACTCTGACGTACGCAACAGGAAAATGGACAGTTTGCTTGCTTCACCGAGTCAGCCCAAAAAATGTGATGTTACATCAGTTTACAGTGTTGTGTGTGGGTTGATTTTTCAAATGGTTCAAGGTCACTTTGGATAAGGCGTATAAACGCAGGTTCAGGGTGCCTCCCCATTTCATGAGGTGACTAGCATCAGAAGATGATAAAAAAGGTCGGCTTTAACGGGAGAGGACGGAAAATTTCAACATCCACCGAACGATTGAGCAGACTCCAGCACAAGAGTCCGTCGATTGCTGGAAACCGTCAGAAATTTGGCAGTCTGGCGAATTGTTCTGCCGAGGCGAGGTTTTCTGCATCCATCCAACGCCAACAACCTTTCTGCACAACGGATGTCTATGGGATTAGGAGAAAGGACGCAATCTCACACGTTAATCGATGAAGTATGTAGTGTTCACATTTACTGTGACGAATAAGGTTTATACGACATTTTGTGACAAAGAATTCGTGCGATATTATTACTTTCACTCTGATAAAATATGTACCTCTTTCAACTAGTTGTTATGATATTTTGCGATTGACTGAAGCAACCGGAACTTCGACTGGACGATTTGGAAGACCCCATGAAATGTGCTTGTTTCAATTGCAGCTGGATTGATTAATAAGCGCGACGTCTACGTTTTCCAGAAATTTGGGTAATGCGCACACATTTATAAACACATGTGGATAGAATATCGAATAGTTTACGACGGTTTCGTTAGTGTACAGTAGACCAAATGCTGTATGAAGATGTGAATAAATGATTCGGCGAACCGTCTCAAGCAAGCCGCTCGCGATGGGGGTTAGAAGGTGTGTACGGATATCTACGTTGAATTAATGAATAATATATTGCCCAATGCATATTTGATAGGCTGAGTTGTGCGCGAACACTGCAGATATTTACGGACGATACAAACGAATAATTAAAAAGTAGCGCAAACGTGGAGCGTGCTGTCAAAAAGGACGTGGTCGGAAAGCAAGGGCGTGTAGTTCATGAAACTTTGACGCACGCAACAGGAAAGAAGAAAGTTCGCTGGCTCCGTACATTAAGTCCAAAAAATGGGATGCCACTTTTCACAAGGTGGTTAGGGGGGCAATTTTCCAAATAGTTCAAGGTCACTGTGAAGAAAACGTCAAAACACATCTTTGGAGTGTTTTGGCATTAGGGGATAAAAATGGCCTCCGGGAAATGCTAGGATAGGTCGGTTTTGGTGGAGCGAGTCAAAAACTCCCGAAATCCAGCGAACAATTGGACAGATTCCAACGCAGGATTTCGTCGGTTGCTCGAAAACGTCCGAAAGTTGAACATCTCGCAAACCGTTCGGCCATGATGAAGTCCATCTGTCCATCTGTCGTAGAAAAATTTCCTCACACAATGGATATTTATGGGGATAAGAAAGAGAATGTAATTTCACACGTCAGATGAGAAAATGTGGGGTGATTATACTGACTGTGACAATCAATGTGTGTACGGGATTTCTCGACAAAAAATTCATGCGATATTGTTTGCTATGATTATTGGAATAAATAACCCTATCTATTGCTTGTTGTGGCATTTTGCTACGCACTCGGGATTTATCCGGCCAAACTGAGAATTTAGTGGATGGTTTTGAGGGCCGCATGAAATAAGCGTATGATAACTAAAGCTTACATGGCGCCGTTCTGCTGGACCAATTATTAAGCGCCAAGTTCACATTACCTAGCAAGTTGGGCAGTGCATATACATGAATAAATGCATGTTAATAAAATGATGTTGAGCTGCAAACGGTTTAGTGAGCGCGCAGTAGGCTGAATGCCAAATGAACGTGTGGGTAAACCATATAACGCGCCCTTTCAAGCAGGCTATTTTCGGGGGGAGTTAGACAGCCGGTAGTTATCTGCGTATTACGCATCTGACGGCTAAATGTTTCTCGGACCACACTCAAAAAGGTCATCAGATGATACAGAGAGCTTCAAGATAGACATCGTGTTTGTTAACGCAAGATAGCTGTCGGAACCATTTTTAAAACGCTGAATGTTGTTACTGGCTCGGACTTTATTTGGAAGTTTATTCCAAATGTAGGAATACTTTACAAGGAAGGAGTTTGCACGTATATTTTTCCGGGATATCAGGGTTGGCAAGGTGGAACCCTTACTTCTTAGACTATATGGAGGGCTGTGCTGTTAATGGACAGTGAACACTGTAGTACTCCTCAAACCAGCATTCATTCAACGAGAGAACAAACGGTGACACCAATATTGAGCAACAGAACTGCTAAGGAGGAATGTGAAACAGGCTCTCAGTCAAATATTGGGCGCTGCATAGTTGGCAACACTGGACGTTTAGCCAATCTTCACAACACAGTGGCAAGCGTCAGTAATCTAAGCATTAAATGAAGCGTTACTCGTTTGGTATATACCAAACGGACTGCATGAAAATAAAAGAAAACTACAAGCGTCGCTAAAAGTGAAGTGCAATAAACAGTCGGTCTCACAGAATTAGAAGCTCTCTAGGGCATGAGAGCGCTGTCATAATCAAGACCCACGTACCGAGAGAGAATGTTCTTCACAGACAGACAACTGTCAGAGAGGTGACAACAGTTAACGCCAGGCCTCCCTCACATATATCTGGTAAGATTTTAGGGATTCGAGAACAGTGAGTAGACCAAAATCCGTGACTGTGCAGGAGGGCATTCACGGCCGAAGAGTGGCGCGACATGGAGAAGAGAATGTGAGTCCGCGGAAAGAGATGATCATAGGTGACTGAGAAGCAGGGTTTACATCACAACCCACGATGTGGAGGACCGACTGAGTGGCGGCATTATGTAAGTCGGTTCTGTATTTCGAAGTCTTGTCCGCCCGCGAAAGTTGGCATTGGTAATCATCCACCATACAAACGTCAAACACCCCAGCATCACCGTCGCGAACGGCAGCCACGTCGGATTTGATGAACGAGCCTGTCGTTAGTACTCTAACCTCCTTGAAAACTGTATAGCCCAACTTACGCAGTTATATCGAACACAACGCACATGGTGGGTGATACAGCATGATTGTAAGATGTGAGTGAGGCTTTCTGGATGACTGCAGTTGCCGCGGCAGAGAACTGACTGATCGCTTCGGTCACCTCGTGAATTTCGGACATTAGCCCGCAGGATACTATATCTGAGCTGGATAAAACAAATGAAAATCCTGGGGAAGATGCGGTATGGATTAAATAGTCAGAAACTGAAGAGTGAAGAGCGTGACACCTCCTGAGTACCACAGCCGTCTAGTGAGTGATAGAGTTCATCCGTTCATACCGCATGGGCTTCCTTTTTGCTTGTCACCACTACACCCTATAGGCATACCGGGACGTTCACTTTTCTCAGCATAGGGCCAAACGAATCTTCTTCGCTCGCCTTGTTTGCACATCCAGCTTGAGACAACGTGTTAGTGCCACTTCAAGGTGAATAACTAAAGCCATCTAGTCCACCGTACGTTCATGAGCAATGAACAAATTAAATCATGTCAGCGATAACCAGAAGGTATCCGAATCGATCTCAATTATAAGAGTTTTGAGGAACGCTGCAGGCTGTTAGTTTTGGTGACTGTAAGTGCTAGCGGGGTAGGTTCAACGAACTGCTTCGGTTGGTTGGCAAATGGAACTACGGTAACTGCTGCCATGTTTCTTCGGCAACACGTGATCTCCTTAGGACCGGTGGAGACCAGGACAGAGGTCGTGGACGACGGTGCGGCCAGACAGGCGGCAATGACAGGAGTGCATGCATACGCTCACCAACCTTTGTGCTGAGTGCACATCCTGCGAAAAGTGGGCATTTGGGCCTCCTTTCTAATCGTGAACAAGTGGCTTGTGGTTGCTCTGCCCACAAGTAACCGGTGGAGGTACGCTACAGTGTTGTTTATCATGCGAAACGCTGATCCTTCGTTCTGTGATAGGCGTCCGATGACCGGACTCATTTACACATCAGAGAAGTAGGCCAGTTTTTGTAGCCTACAGGTCCCCACGTTTGACCGATGGGACAAAGTTGCGTGTCATCAACGCACCGCTCCACTAAGTGGCACAATTTGAACGCGCGAATCGGGTCATCATGCTCAAAATGCCATCTTCGACCACATAAGCGGCGATCGCCAGACACTGACAGCCTCCACATGCGGCTGATGCCCGCAGATGAATAATCAAGCAACTTAAGTCGGGTTGAGGAGTTGACTGATCCGGAAGGCTGCGCGGTTAGTGTCAGAGAATTTCGTTGATGGAAATTTTCTGACTTTCGCCGCTTCTCCCGCAGCGATCGCTGTGAGGGACAATA
Organism: Paragonimus westermani; assembly: GCA_008508345.1. NCBI lineage: Eukaryota > Metazoa > Platyhelminthes > Trematoda > Plagiorchiida > Troglotrematidae > Paragonimus > Paragonimus westermani. The sequence goes on along the minus strand of QNGE01004859.1, from coordinate 30,326 downwards.
CTCACACGTATAACGTACATTCAGTGAATTGCAGTTGCAATTTTCCGTTTGCATTGGAGTGTCTGCTGCCATGTATTCACCCGCTGCTCGCATACCGATCAATCAGCGGGTCAACTGAAAACATTTCTCGCAATCCAACGTTTGACCAGGCAGTTCGGTCGGACTTGGGAAGTTTCCGCTGTGAATTGTAACGCGCTCTGGAAAATGCACATCCAATCGTCTGTCGTGGCGACATTCACAGAGCTGGGAATGATGGTCAGAAGAAAACCGGATGAAAAAACATTCAACTGGTTCTCAGAAAACTTTGGGATTTTGTTCGCAGTCGTGACCGCAGTCGACGGCGATCTCAGTTCATTCCGACAGAACATGGGACCGCTAACTGCACTTAGGCAATCAACCAGGATCCTTCAGGGAGTCTAACAAACGACCAAATCGTAGAATCAAGCTCTCCGGAGCCAACAACTTTAACCACAGCACCTGCAGGCGTCGGAACAGTCCAACTGTTTCAATGCCCTGCTGCACCGAAATGTTAAGGGATTCTGCCAGCGACAACAAACAACTCGCAGCCCGGCCTAGCTCAGCGTCGGTTGCGGTATCAACGGTAAAAATCCGTTTGGATATCTGCGGCGAATTAAGAGAAGGGGAGTCACCCGTTGGAGATCAACGTACTGACAAAACCCTCCAGATGTATCACTAAGACTTTGTTTTCACACCGTTCTCTGATCAGGGGCTATAATGCACGCAATGCCAACATTATTTTTGGGCTGAGGTGCTCAAATTGGTGTAGAAAAGTTTGTCACATTGAGCACTACGACCGAAAAGAGGAACACGGGTATGCAATAATACGGTGCGTTTCCCAAAATATCGCTGACGAGCTTCAATATCTGATCCACCGCCAAGAACCAGCATCACATTGGGGTACGGTAGTTAAGCCGTTCTGGATACCGTATTGAATCGTTTGCTAACGATTCACGATCACGCCGAGTTACGCTCGATCTGTTGAACCAGTAAATGTCTCCCTTTATTCAGCGACAGGGATAATCTATCCTTGGAACGGTTAAGGAGAAGGCGCTCGTAATAACTGGATTTAATACGGTACTAATTGAATCAATGTACAAGAAAATTGAGTCTCTCACCTCGAATGTGAAAGTCCTCAGAAATCAAAGAAAGAAAGTGCCTGCACAACAAATCGACAACCAGGCACCGATCAACAATGGTGGACGATTAAACGGGTCGAGCTCACTCAAACAAATGGTCATTGGTTTGGTCAGAGCAAAACGACTGTTCATGCACCGAGAAACGACTGGAATCATGAGCTACTCAAGAAAAAATATGGAAGAAAAATGTCTAATTTCGCTATTTAGAAGTTTACAGGGCCCGGACTAAATAAGGGTAAGGGAAACGGTCAAAGTAGGTGGTGTAAGAACGAGGATGAGTGATGTATTTCATTTGGAGAAGAGAGCAAAGCGTAGGACCACCTTCCAACATCAAGCAAACCTCAGCAATATCAAAATAACGCAACAAACCTCGACAGGATCAACGACGGGCTCGGAAAACCGGCTGGTTTTCCAAACTCAAGGTGGCAATATGGACAGCCGCAACGACCGGCTCGACGGGAGGGTCCACAACTACTGCTTCTTCCGTGGAAACTTAGCGTTACTCTGCAGACGCCTCTAAAACAAAAGTGATCTGATGTCCCGTCTTACTGTGTGTCTTACTGTTCTTACCGACACCTGGCATGCATGTCTATCGTCAACTACGGTGATTATACCGTAGGACCAAACATCTTTGGAGGTTCTTTCGTGAAGGAGAACTACATCGCCTACTTGAAGATTACGCGAAGCTTTCAACCACTTAGGTGTGACCTGCAGCTGGGTTAGGTATTCATGCCGCCATCGTTTCCAAAACAAAGTAGATAAGTGCTGTGCTTGTCTCCCGCCCCTTTTGTAACGTTCGCACAATGTAACCTCATCTGTACTTGAGCCTATATTCCAGCGTAACAACAGCAAATCACTAGGGCGACACACCAGGGGAATATCTGGATCATCATAAACAGGCACGAGCAGCCTATTGCTGACGATTCGTTTAACTTCCACCATGTAGGTGGTAAGTGACTCTTCATTCATTACCTGCTGTTGTGTTACCGACGACAGAACTCGTCTCACTGGTCGGATCATTCCCTCTCAAGCCCCGCCCCGATAACTTGCACCCAGGGGATTAAAATACCAATCAATTCCTTGATCCGATAGCCTACCTGGTCCATTTGTCGCAGCCTTCGTTTAAGCTCCAAGTCTGCTCCAACAAAGTTGGAACCGTTGTCAATGTAAATGGCGTCCGGCTTGCCCGACCTTCTCAAAAATTGCACAAGAGCCACGAGAAAAGAATCCGTAGACCTGTAATGGGCCACCTAGATGTGGATGGCCCGAGTCTGTAAGCAGGCATATATGCAGCCATACCGTCTGAGCTCGCTACTTCCTATAGGCACCTTGAATGAGCCGAAATAACCCACCCCACGGTGCCTGAATGAGTAACCGTCCGTCAACGCTCTCATCGACGGAATTGGCGCCATTGTTTGAGCGCAGTGCTCAGCATAAACCCTTTTACAGTGACAGCACTCACTTAACACTCGTTTATCGGCCGCCATACCCATTAAAATCCAAAAACGCTCTCTGATGCTGGAAGGTACATGGAGGGCACTCATATGCCCTGCGAACTCGTGATAGTGACGTGACAAAGAACTTGTGACAGCACTACCACTAGGAATAATCACCAGCTCCACACCGTTTCCATTTCCTGGTCGGATTCTACCGCCAAGATGAAGTGCTACACCTATCAACGCTGGCAGCATTCTTTCAAGTCTACCCACCATACGAGGATTTACTGTGAACGATCTCAGGACCTTCAGTTCCTTGGAGAACTCGTGCTCTTGCACGAGCTTTACTAGTCTGAGACAAAAAGCATTGATTCCGCACGTACAAAGGGTTTCTACTCTGATTGACGCGCTCTGTCCAGTGGATACAACCACGGACACAAAGTTAACGTGACGTGATAACCAAGCTATGGCCCGCAGTAACTCAGTCCAACTAGAGTACCTCGGTACCAGCTGGTCCAGTATACAATCAAAGTCCGATTTCGTGGTAATCGCATGAGTGCGCCTGATTTGGGGTCTTCCCTTAACAAGCACAAGGTTAGCATTTTCTGCCATTGTTCTTCTGGGTTCAACAGAAAGCTAAGACCCCGTAACCAGAGGTTCATCTCCTTGGTCAAGGTCTGTGACACTCCCCCAGACGTCACATCGACCGGAATTAATTCCGAAGGCACACGCCTCCACTGTGAGATAGAAGTCAGGTCGTGGATGAGTCCTACACGACTGGCAACGAAAGTTGCCAAACGCGATGAGGTGTCCTATAGGTATTGCAACACTATTGTAAAATTAGTCCATAGTAAAGCGTTATGTATTAGAGTCAACTCACGAATAAGGAAACATATTGGCTTGGACGATAGAACGGCTGCCTTTATCTCCTTATTTTTGTGCACTACCCATCTATCTTGTCTCCACGGCAAACTTATCGCAAAGTGACCAAGCCTGGGTATTATACTGTTATCCATCATAGTAAGTGCTCGCTTGTCCTCCACAGAAGACTCTTTGTTCTCTGAGGTGCATCCGTCAGTGTAATCCAACTCATACATCCTTTGGATCGGATCATCCAACGGTATCGGACGTACTCCAGTGAGGTTAACACGATTTTTATTCCGGACTTCGGTGCGACATGGACCTGGGAGACCCCAGCCGGAGATGGTCTTACTCGCATAAGGCCCGTTAATGCTGCCCAGTCTCTGCTTCAGCACCCAGTGTGCTTCAGGGACATCGCATCCTGTCAAAATCCCCACGCCAGTTCTAGTTAAGCTCCTGAAGAGAACACCCTCCAGGTGCGTCCATCTATCTACTCCTGATTGGTGGACAACGTAAGCCTGATTAAGTGGCAGCTGTTTCACTGCATACACTAAATCAGCTCTGATGGAATGCTCCTGATCCAACGATTGCAGCTCAATCGATACTTTATTGCTTGATGTTGCAGAAGTTCCGTGTAGAGTACGGAACATCATCTGGCAGGGCTGTCCCTGCAAACCAATTGACCTTGAAATAGATTCATCGAACAATGTAGTGTCCGACCCGTTATCCAGAAGGGCATACGATGTCGCTGACGCTTCCGGGCCGACCAACCTGATCGAGACGTATCCCAGACACACGCCGTTTACATTGGACGTAGCACTGCACAAGGATGACTTTGTCGTTTCCTCCTTACCCTGTTCGGGCTTATCCTCATGGACCAACGTATGATGGCGTCGACCACAACCCGGTACCGCACATCGTATCTGTACTCTACAAGACTTGGTCACATGGTTTGCTTTTAGGCAGACAAAACGGCGTCCGGTGTTATTCAGCATTGTTTTGCGTTGCTACAAAGATTGACCGCTGGACCAACCGCAATCGGATATATCGTGACTGCCTTTACAAACCGGACACTTCTAGTTCACCTTCTCATAAAGCACGCCTACTTCAACTTTGCACCTGGAGTATCTTACTCAAGAATGTCCAGATTATGGCGAGTTACTCGTCCTGCTTTCTGAGCGAGCAGCCAACTGACCATACTGACTAGCACTGACTGTCACACCTTTCTCCATGAAACGTAACAAATCGCTGAAATTAAGTACCCTCCCGCACTCAATTATACCCTCGGCAACTTCTTCTCATCTTTCCTGCAGATGCTGAGGCAATCCCTCAACTGCTTTAGTGAGGTTTGTTGTGCAGTTTAGCTCTGCACCTTAAGCTATCTGCATTAACATCGCCTGACAAACTTTCATTTGGCTGGCTAGTCCACGCAAGCCATCAACGTCGCCAGCGATTAATCTAGGACACACGAAAGCCTCCTCACTTACCGCTTGCATAATATCATTTCGGCGGCAAAACTGCTGGTGCAAAATCCTCATAGCCTCTGTAAAACCCACCTCATTTGGCAAGAGTGCACAGTGCTTAATTGCCTCATTCGCCCTACCACGACAATAATGCAACAAGTACGAAAGCTTCAAACCTTCGTCAACTAACTTGTCTACCACGTTACCTTCAAAATTTCTGAGAAGGGTGAAGTTGTTCTTCGGAGTCCATTGAAAATATCCACCTCAATTTTCGGGAGACTAGCTCCAAGAACCAAAGGTCTGAGAGGCCGCTCTTGCGACTCGACGGGGTCTAAAAAAAGGGGTTTGCTTCGGAGGCCCTCGACCGGCCAGGGTTGCATGGTGTTCTAAACTTAATACCGGCTGTCAGGACGGGCTCAGATTTCGTGGCCCTACCCTGGCTTTCATGGAGTTCGTGCAGTCTACGTTTCAGTTCTAGCTCCTCTGCTTCCAGGATCAGCTCTTTCTCTAACAGGTCATCAGGAACTTCATTAGAAACATTCATCAGAGCACGATTAAGCAAAACGGGCAAAAGAGCGCTGGACTTGGACACATACTTCATCTTCTCCAGTGGGGCTACCACCGTCACTATCGCTATCCCTCGGCCGGATCCCTGCTTAGCTCCAAGGGCCCCAAGCAAACAACAATCATTCAGCAGCACTCGGTTCAGGTGGGACCCTATCATCAAGAAAGATTTTAGAATTACTCATAACATTTGGAATGAAGATATCGTTCGTAAACTTTAGAGAATTAGGGTTAATTAAAAGGGGGACATAACCGTAGTTATGGGTATTCAACTGATTCTCGTCAAACATTGGGAATGGTTCATGGGACATTGAGGCGGCCTCGATTGGTAAAGAAGTGCTTGATCGTCTGGTGGCAAAACGCTGGTCACGAAAAGCAGGATCAGCCTCGATAAAGGCATGATTATTAGGACAGGTGGAACCTTCCACAGTGTCCGACTTCGTCATTGTTGCAAAATGCTGGAATTCCATGACTGAATCGCGTTTTTATTCGACATTCTCAGAGTGCAAGCGTCTCGGTCAGATGTTGAGGGATTCGAGTAATATTGAATCGTTCGCTAACGATTCACGATCACGCCGAGTTACGCTCGATCTGTTGAACCAGTAAATGTCTCCCTTTATTCAGCGACAGGGATAATCTATCCTTGGAACGGTTAAGGAGAAGGCGCTCGTAATAACTGGATTTAATACGGTACTAATTGAATCAATGTACAAGAAAATTGAGTCTCTCACCTCGAATGTGAAAGTCCTCAGAAATCAAAGAAAGAAAGTGCCTGCACAACAAATCGACAACCAGGCACCGATCAACAATGGTGGACGATTAAACGGGTCGAGCTCACTCAAACAAATGGTCATTGGTTTGGTCAGAGCAAAACGACTGTTCATGCACCGAGAAACGACTGGAATCATGAGCTACTCAAGAAAAAATATGGAAGAAAAATGTCTAATTTCGCTATTTAGAAGTTTACAGGGCCCGGACTAAATAAGGGTAAGGGAAACGGTCAAAGTAGGTGGTGTAAGAACGAAGATGAGTGATGTATTTCATTTGGAGAAGAGAGCAAAGCGTAGGACCACCTTCCAACATCAAGCAAACCTCAGCAATATCAAAATAACGCAACAAAACTTGACAAAATCAACATACCCGGTTAACTAGACAAACGCGTTTGCACATGCTTGCCTAATAACTGTTCTCCTACTCTCCTGTTCGAGACAAAAGAACCACTGTCAAGGAAATTTGCTAGGAAGAGGGATACGGAAGAATAAGGATGTTATGTGCAGACGTGTAACGTCTGCATCGTACTGTTCGCCGGTGTGAAGGATCAACATTGCCCTACAGGGTTGGGTGGTGATAATTCACCTCCCTTCCTATCCAATGTCTGCCGACGAGACAATTATTCATAGAACACTGCGTATACCCGGCCTGCCTGAAGAGATGCCTTAAAAACAATACAAGAAAATGTGGGATGGCGAGGCACCATGTCTTTATTATCACACCGAATGGGCCGGGTAATCCCTACGTGGTGATCGCACAAGATTGTCAGGCTGGTTTAGAATTAACACCCAGTTTGTGAATTAAATAAGAATGGGCGTAATCAGCTTAGTGACACTAAAACACTACTATTGGTTCGAAAAGAAACTCAAAACCATGAAGTTGAGCATCGGAACAAATCGAGGCGAAACGATATAGTAGACTGTTTTATTAAGCTAAAAAATAGCTAACCAGATGGACAAGTGAATGGGCTTTATTATTTATTCCACGTTCTGATTCGTTTATATTCACTTAAATAGTCGATTACTGATTACCAACTCACCCACGTTTGTTGGCGAATCAGTTTCAACCGATTTTACCAACTCTGTAACAACTGGCCTTTCCGTGGCTTTTTTTTCGCGATCAGGACGAATTTGATTGCCATTCTGTCGTTTATAACGTGCATTCTTTTGGGTTATCTTGACTTTACGGTGTATGTACAAAAGTCTGCCAGGGTGTGATCCTCGCCACTTCCAGCGTTCCTGACTGGGTACGCGGTGCGTTTGAGAACACATGTTGTGGCAGTTTTGCCATGGTGTGCTCCAGAGACTCCTTATCGGTAACCATGGTCCATTTGTGCACACACATTTTTTCCACCAAGGATCACTCGGTATCATGTATAACAGTCCATCGGTTGATGGTCGTGCGCGCGTCGCATGAACGTTGGGAGTCTTGAAGAAGTCCGGCCTCACGGATGGCTCACCCATATTCACTGCATAAAACTTACATGTCCAGGGAAAATTGACTACCTTTCTGTCTACTGCGTAGTGTTACCTTCATTCGATTTTCAGATAGGCACCACCATTCTTAACCGATCATAGTATTCTCCACTGACGATGATCACTATGCCCCACTCGACATCAGACGAATAGATCAGTTTCATAGTGTCACTGATAAGCCGTTACAGAATCTGACCATAATTTGATAAATTGTACATCAAGAAGTAGGCTATCATGATAGAAGAAAAGGTTGCATACTGTCTGGAGATCCTGTTCAAGACCTAAATATGCTGACTGAACTAACTCTGATGATCTCAGTAACACCCGTCTGGAAAATCGATAATTTCTAAGGTAATTTCCTTCCCTTAAATTACTCATCCACAGGGTAATTTGTGAAGGCTGGGTTACACACTGTGAAACCTCATGTTGCCTCACTTCCACTTTTGTTTGCGTTGCTGAATTAACCTTTTCTGCGCTTAGTCTAGGTAGGTGGCTGTTGCTGATCTGGCAGAGAAACGGAAAAAGAACGAGTTTTTGGGCGCTTAATTTGATTGACGTTACCACTGTCACAGAACACTCACTCAGCCCCTGTGCGCTTGCTAGTTTTGATTGCCGTTGCAGAGTGTTTGCCTCGTATGTCCTTGAAATACTTGACCTCTCAGCTCGTATATCCAGCGATTCAGTAAGTGATATACTGATTTGGAGCAGAGACCAAAAGCATCCGGATCCAGTCTGCTTTCCATGTCCGGCGTCAGGGGCACCCCTCGATTTAGAAAGCACTGACTAGACACAGGGTATAGCACCGCCACCGGGAATTACAGTGAATACTAATAACAGATTAGTCTTACTCGCATGAGGATGTTTTAGATGAACCAGAACCTAGCAATGCTTCGAAGTGGTCTCTAGATGTGTTGCTAAGACCCTCGAAGAGTTTAACTGGTTAATAAACCCATGAGGGAAGCATTCGTGCTTTAGGAAGGTCGGAAGACACAGTCTGAAAGGCCTGCTGTTAGGTTCTCACTAGCTGTACTCATTCGCCACTGTGAGGGACTGTTCAGCGGGACTTACTCTAAAGAAAAATGTGCGAAAATTAAACAAGCGCGGAATTGTAATTCAAGTATATGTGAATCGGGAATTCCCCGGTCGAGATTCGCGCGCACCGTTGCTTAAGCCCGTGACTATTTCGCAGGCCATACGCTGGACGCTGGACCGTTATACATGACCGACTGGCGCAATCCATTATCGGTGTTATGTAAACCCCGTGGAGTGCTTAAGAAGCAATTTCAAATAAATAAATAAATAGATAATATATTTCTCAACGCGTATGTGAGAAGCACGCTTGGTTGTGCGCGATCATTGTAGATGTTTACAAACTATACAAAATCGAACAATTAAACAAAAGCACAAACGTGAAGTATATTGCAAGAAAAATGTAATCAAAAAGAAAATGACTGTAGTTTATGAAACTTCCACGCGCGCAACAGAGAAAAATATAGTTCGCTTACTTTACAGATTTAGTCTCAAAAAATGGGATGTTACACCAATTCACTGTTTANAGTCTCAAAAAATGGGATGTTACACCAATTCACTGTTTACAAGGTTGTGAAATGAGCGATTTTTCAAATATATCTAGGTCACTCCAAGAGAATGTCCAAACGAAGTTTCGGAATTTTTTGTTGTAAGGGAACAAAATTGGCGTCCGAAAATTGTCATGATAGATCGCTTTTGGCGAGGCATGGCGAAGAATCCCAAAATCAAGCGAACAAATGGGCAGATTCCAACGCAGGATTTCGTCGATTGCTCGAAAACGTCACGAAGTTGAACATTTCGTGAACCGTTCAGCTTAGACGAAGTTCCGTGAGTTTTTACGTCGTAGAAAAATTTCCTCACCCTATGGATAATATGGGAATCGGGAGGGAGAATGTAATTCCACGCGTTAGATGAGAACATCTGCCAACAAAATCTGCCCCACTTCTGTTATCGCAGTGGAGATTGAGGCCGCTGCTAAAACGGCAGTCTCAACAGCAAATCTCAGCACATCACGCGAAAGGCAAAATACCAAACCATGTTCGGTTTCCATTACCAATGTATTCCTAGAACAGGCTAAAAAATTAAGGGAATTAGAGGCTGGAATAGCAAAACTACACAGTAGAAACGAGGAGCTTGCCGAACTTTTGCACAAATTAGATCCGCTATTGTGTATTATAGATGCCTCAAGTAACATCCGCCATCAGACCACCTTTGGCCACAAAGACCTCGTAGCCGCCGGAACGCTTATTGATACTGTAGCTACGGAATTGCACAAGCGTCTACATTGTGCAAGTAAGGTGGTGGTGTTTAACGTACCTGACAGAATACCTCTGATATCAGTGAAGAGGATCTTACTCAAAGCCAGTAAGATGGAAGAACAAGAGTGCTACTGTTTAAGACTGCGCAGGAAAGTACAGCAGAAGCACTGTCCATTGTTGCTACAGTTCACAAGTGAACATGTAGCGAACAAATTTGTCAGAAGACAAGAGCAAATCAGGCGTGACACAAATTTTAAGTCCATAAAAGTCTTTGGTGACAAGACGCCACTCCAGAGGGAAATATTACGAGCCAATATTTTTCAAGGAAAAACCACAGTCAACAATCTCATTGATCTGACTGTAGATCTCGACTGCTCCACGAGTTCTGCCAACCCGCAAGTTACAGCTGGAAACGCCGTCGCGTTGCCGGTCCATACGAAAACTGGGAAACAAACCACGTATAGCTCGGATAATGCCAGGCGCGTTCAAGTTTCCACAACGAAACCCACGGCTACTGCTAAAAACTTATCCCTCAACGCTCAACATCTCTCTCTGTCAACCGCGGCCTTGACTAGTAAAAGTCCTAGAACTAAGGCATCCATATTCAATCAAAACTCTGGAAGCAGCAGCTTAAGTGCTCCTGATAATGACGCGGCTGTTCGAGCAGGGCCATCCACTTCTCATCAGAGGAATCTCTCTCCGTTATATGTAGTAATCGAAAATTCCAACGGCAAATCCACAACACCTGAACGATGTCCTGAATCAAAAGTAAGACCTGTAAGGTGTTCACCAGTGAACAGTATTTCGGATTTGCAATATAACGATAAACCAAAAGAACTCAACAGTAGTCACAGATCTGGTTTCAAAAACCACCTTTTAAAAAACAACGCTTTGCATGTAAAACTGCACAATCAGTCTCCCCCTGCTTCCAGGCAAACATACTACTATCCTAGGGGTTACGGTTACCACCCATTATTCAATGGTTCCGTAGTTACTCATCCTCCTACCCAAAATAGGAGTGATACTGGGAACCAGGTTCTCAATATTTATACCCCAGCAAGTACATCACTCCCTAAATATGTAAACAATACAAATTTCCGCCACACCAGTCCTTTTTTAGTGCATCTCCGATATTTTATCATCCGCCACCTGGCCCCCCTCCACTAGTCCCACTCTGTCATCCCTCCATAATGGCACTCTTCCAGCACTTCCTATCATGGAGTCAAACCTTCACGACATCCACTCAAATATGAGAGGAAACTCGGTACATCCCCTAGATCAGGCCTTTCCATTTGATAGTTCGCAACCCTCTGCCCCATCTCTCATGAAGTTCTTTAGCAGTTTATCTGCTGTATCTGACAAAAAGAATTTCGTAAGTCTATTACTAATGAACGCAAGATCATTGGTTTGTAAGATGCACTTTTTCAAACCATTTGTCTTTATATCTAATCCCAATATCATACTCGTAACTGAGACGTGGTGCTCTCCTGACACCCCAGACAGTCAGATGAGCATCGTAGGATATCACATGTTCCGCAGGGATCGTCTCACAGGACGAGGAGGTGGATGCATCATTTACCTAAAAGAGCAATTTTCCGCAGTAACACTTGATGATTCTATACTTCATAAACTCGAGGACTCTTTGTGGTTAATGGTCTCTATTGGCTCTCGCGAGCTACTTATAGGATGCATCTACAGACCGCCAAATGCTGCGAGCAATGATTTAACTGACCTTGTGGAGATAATGAATCATGTGTTCAACATGCCTTGTGAACCCAAACTAATAGGCGATGACTTTAACATGCCTGATATCTCCTGGACCTCATTTTCTGCTCCATCAAAACAGCCCGAATTCCTTTTCATGCATTCAACTGAATGGTTGGAACCAACATGTCCTGATGCCCACCAGAAAGAGACATATTTTGGATCTTATATTAACCTTAGGCATTTCGTCTACAGAGTTATCTGTTCTACAACAATTCCCTGGAAGCGACCATAATGTTGACAAATGTCTGTTTGATCTAAATATGGCTACCAAACCGAGAGTTGTATTCTACCGTCCGATCAAATTCATTGATTGGAATGCCTTCTTGTCCCTACTAAGATCCTTAAATTGGAATACCTTCTTTCGCACATCGGACCTAAGCATAGAGGCCGGAGAATTTATCAAACATCTAACGTTCTGTATCGACGTTTTGGCCCCCCATTAAATCAAAACGTGTCGGCTCGTATGTACAGGGTAGATTCCTTACCGACAAACTGAGAATGCTTAAGTCGAGGTACGGAAGAACACTAGACTTTTCCCTGGTGATGCGAATGAGCAAACTGTTTGAACACATAGAACGTCAGACGCAACTTCGTCACATAGACGAAGAGAAACTCGCAATCCGTAGTGAGCAGAGAGGTGCGAAACTAGTGCAACTGATGAGACGGAGGAATTCCATGAGGGACTCTGCTATAAGAACTATCACTCTCAAAAACAAAACGGTTGTCGATGACCCTGTAAAGATGTGCGAACACTTCAACTCACATTTCCCGTCCTCGTTTAGCGTAGAAAGCACCCCATCACCCGCTACTATCTCACAAGAATCAGATAAAGTTTTGAGCAATGTTCCAATCGATGTTCGAAGTGTTCGTTCACAGTTAGCTAGCATTAAGCCGACAATCCATCCTAGACCAGATGGCACCCCACCAATGGTCATCAAGCAGGCAGGTGAGGATATACCCATCCTCTTACTCGATTTGTCCAAATTATCACATTTATCCAGCACTTTTCACCCTCAGTGGAAAACCTCAATGATTGAACCTCACCACAAGTGTGGCTCAACGCAGGACGTTAGTAACTACCGTCTCATCAACCACACATCAATCTGCTCGCGAATGTTTGAGAGGATGATAAAGGTGCACATAGTCGAGTTCTTAAGGACAAAAAACCTTATAAACCCTTCAAAACACGGTTTCTTTAGTAAACGCACTTGTATGACATGTCGGCTGGAATTCTTGAACCATATATCAACGTCAGTTGATGCACGAAATGCGGTAATTATTATACTCTTGACATGCAAAAGGCATTTTATCGTGTGCCTCATAAGCGCCTCTTGATCAAAATAGCATCGTTTGGCATACAAGATCCCTTGTATAGCTGGCTGCGTCATACCTCGAAGGTCGCACTCAAACAGTCAAAATAGGAGAACACTATTCAACACCAAAACCAGTAACTAGTGGGGTGGTCCAAGGAAGCGTTCTGGGTCCGTTGCTCTTCTTAATGTACACAAACGATCTGTGCGACGTTATTACACATGGCAAGCCCTTTCTGTTTGCTGACGATATCAAAATCGGTCACACATTCCGCCAGGGCAGTAGTATCAATTTCTGTCCACAAGATATACGACAGGACCTAGCGTCCTTGCAGTTGTGGTGCAGAACATGGCTAATGTCGTTCTCAGCAGACAAATCGAACATCCTCACTTATGGTTGTAAATTACTCCATGGCTCCATCTCACTAGATGGTTGTGATATTGATACAGCCACTTCGGTCAGAGACCTGAGAATACGGTACTCACCCTCCTTCAATTTCTCTGAACAAGTATGCTTCCAGGTAGCAAAAACAAAAAGAACAATAGGCTGCATCAAAAAGGCGTTCAGCCTACCAGCTGCGAAGCTGACGCTCTAAAAAATGTGTGCTCGGCCTCAACTCGAGTATTGCACCTTCATTCACTGCCACCCACTCAAGTCCGACAGGCTTGTGTTAGAAAACCTTCAACGATCGTTTACCAAAAGCTCATCAGGATATTCCTCTTCGCTCACCTATAGACAACGTTGTGAAAAACTTGGCATTGGTCCACTTTGGCTGCGTAGACTAAAGTTGAACTTGACGCTGCTGTATAAACTCATACATTCGGATGCGATTACCACAGCGATTGCCGTCCACTTACAACACAGCCCTCTATATAGTCTAAGAAATAAGGATTCCACCTAGCCAACCCCGATATCCCGAAAGAATATACGTGCAAACTTCTTCCTAGTATTCCTATATTTGGAATAAACTTCTAAGTGAGGTCAGAGCCAGTAACAACATTCAGCGTTTTAAAAAGTGTTTGGACAGCTATCTTACGTTAACAAACACGATGTCCATCTTCAAAATCTCTGTATCACCCGACGACCTCTTTGAGTGTGGTCCGAAAAATATTTAGCCGTCAGATGCGTGATAAGTAGACAACCAATCTGCTGTCTAACGCCCCTCGACATATGAACGCGGCGCCTAATAGTATGTCCAGGTGTACGGCGTCATGTGAGCTTCAATTATCAGACGCTCATTTCATCCGTCTCCCCAAACCGTCGACTCAATTCTCCGTATGCCCGAATGAATCCCGAGTACTTGGCAAAATACCGCAACAAATAGTGGATAGTGTTATATATTCCAATTATCATGGCAAAAATGATAATATCATGTGTGTTCCTCCTCAAAAAATTCTGCTAGCACATTGTTTTTCATAGTAAGTGTTATGACCCCACATTTTCTTATCTATCGTGTGGAATTGCATTCTCCTTTCCTATCCCCATATTATCCACTGAGCGAGGGAATTTTTCTATGATGGATGGGCGCACAGAACTTTGTCTTGGCTGAATAGTTCGCGAGACGTTCAACGTTTTGACGTTTATCGGGGAATCGGCAAAATCCTGCATTGGAACCTGCCCAATCGTTGGCTGGATTTTGGGATTTTTTGCTCTGCCTCGCCAAAACCGACCTACCTTGATATTTTCCGGACGCCCATTTTATCCCCTAACGGCGAAACACTCCAAAGATGCGTTTGGGCATTCTTTTCGGTGTGACCTCGAGCTATTTAAAAAATTGTCCACCCCACAACCTTGTAAAAGATAAATTAGCGTAACATCCCATTTTTTGAGACTGAATCTGTGAAGCTAGCGAACTATCTCCTTCTGTGTTGCGTGCGTCAAAGTTTTCATAAACTACATTCATTTGCCTTTTGACCACGTACTTCTTGACGGAAGGCTTCACGTTTGTGCTACTATTTACTTATTCAATTTTTTATAGTTTGTAAACATCTGCAGTGATCGCTCATAACCCAGTGTGCCTCTCACCTATGCGTTGGGAAATATATTTTGTTATCAAAGCAGTCACCTCCGCACTCAATCTGCATTTGCGTGATTAATCAAGTAGCCGCTAACCTTCTTTGCGTCAACTCCCTCTGGTGGATTTTGGGTTGTATGTGAGTCCAGACACGACACTAGATGAAGACTTGACGCTGCTGGTATCTTTCCAGTCGGCCCGCTGATCAAGCTGTCACCTGCTTTCTCCGGAATTTCATTGCTTCTAAAATCAGCTGGAAAATCTTTGCAGATTGTTTGGTCACAAATTATTTAACATTTTCAATGACTCCATACGGAAACAACGTGTTACTTTGGTCACAAGATCCCAAACGGTTAAGAGAACCCCTGCGATAGAATTAACGGGAGCCCACCAGAACAGCGACACCACAAAATGTTGCCTGCATGATCGCTTGGAAAATGTGAATACAGGACAATTTGTTTCTTGCTCGAACGTTCCTTTTCAGTAATATAAGCTCACAAAATGCAACGTTTTCACCGAAACCGTCATAAAAGTTTGAAATTGAAGGCAGACAGAATGACCTAGAAAACAACGTTATCTTCAAAGAACGTTGATAATTTGTGGTCAGATTGCGTTGACTATCTTCTGGTCGCTCAGAAACAAGTTGGAGTGGGGTTGCACGCCATGGGTCCACCCCAAGGTCAAGACGGCGTTGCAACGTAAGCATACGACCTAGAAAATACGCACACAGCAAAGGAAGTTTAAGCGCTCCATGATATACAGGAGATTTGGAGACGAAGCAACCAAGGTAGCAAGAAATGCTCGCCTGGTGAGTTCTCAACCTGGGGTGTACTATAAATCAAAGCCAAAAGATGTTTCACTGTTGTGTTCAGTCCAGGTGCTGTCTAAGAAAGTAAATCCGGGACCAGAAATTCCTATGACGGGGAGGTTGAATCAACTGGTGATAACATAGCGCACGCTTTCAAGACGCAGACGCGAGATTTTTATTGCTTAGACATTGGAGTACTTGTCTCACCCTAACAACATGGGCGCAGCCACGGCGAACCAAGACGCAGTGAGTATAATGCTGAGTGATCCACATTACTCCCGAAAAGTACAACGATCGTGGGGTCCGACCACACCAGCCTGGCCATTTCGCATCCTATCACCGAATTGCTGGCGTCGCCTTCTTGTCAATTGTTTAGAATCATACGGACAGCAGAGGTGATTGTGACGGGATCAAAAGCCACCTTAACTGCTACCTGGAAAGGTGGTAATCGATCAGCTGTAAGAAGTTACCGACAAGTGAACCCGACGAATCTCCTCAGCGAAATCTCTGAAAGTATATTATCAGAGAATGTCAGCAGATTTCTCTGTAAGCATAAAATTTTCAGTTCTCCTCAACACGGTTTTCTGAAGAGTAGGTCTTGCCCTACCAATTTGTCGACGTTTTTAGGTACTGTCACGTACAAGCCGGATGGAGGGGGAGTGATTGACGTGTGTGCTAGGTAGATTTCCAGGAAGACCTTTAATTCTGTCAGGTACATGCTATGGGTTTGGAAGCTACCAGAAGTTGGAATATCCTCTACAGTCTGTAAATGGATCCATATGTTTTTAGCTGGGAGGTGGTTAAGGGTGGGAGTGAGAGGTGCATTGTCCAACGAAGGTTCTCCATTGATTGGGCCAGTTTAACGTTTAATCCTCGTTCCTCTGCTCTTCCTGGTATACATCATTGGATTAACCGACAGTATGATCTTTCACGAAGACGTTCAGCAACGCGTGGCGATTAACCAACGATACCAGCTATTCAAAACAAGACTGGGTCATAACATCAAGGTACTACTGAGCAATTAGATAACCTCAACAGTTTTGATCCATGGATCATTTCTGGGAAATGAAATAATTCGGTGCCGAACAGGTTGAAGACTAACTATAATCACATAATATGACATTCAAACCTAACAGAGTTCTTCCGGGCAGTCAACAGGTTCAGAAACAATGAGGACAAGCTTAATCCAAAAAAGGTAATGCATGCGCCACTTAAGCAAAGTAAGATAACCGGCAACTGGCCATTCTCACAAATATCAGATTGGCATGGTAAGCGGCATCCGATTCGGATTAGCCTGTCACAGTGACCGAAGCCAAAGGACGCCTGCGCTTATCCATCACTGCAACTCGCTTGCGCTGCACCAATTGCAGTTCCACCAACACATCACATATCCAGTGTAAACCCGAAGGAATAAGACTGGGAGGTGTGCCAGTGGGGCCTTTCTGTCCGGCCGGCCAATGCTGGTTAGCCACTTGATTGGCTAATAAGGAAAGGGAACCCTTATCTCTCGGAAACTAAACAGAGAGAGGCTGCAATGACGAGATCTGAACTAGGAAGAAAGATTTTTGAAGTGTAATACAAGAAGCGTTGCAGTATAGGATTGCAGCTTAGTGCAACCTAAAGAAGATGGGGATGAAAAGCAAATTTCTCGCTCAACTATGAAAAGCCAGGCAGACCATTCATCATACAATGCAACAACAAAGCCGAAGAAAAGAATGGATAGAAGTCCACAGACACTCACGCATCTGCTACTTGTCTGGCTGTTCCTCATCGGCCAATCCGACAAGGTTGAACCCGCAAGGACCGAAGTCACAGTCAGCACAGCCCTCCGGATAAAAACAGCACGCAAGCCTGACCACCACGCCAAGGTAGCAGAAAAGGTCAGGATTGGCATAATAAAACAAAGACATACAGACCAAGGTGTAGGTAACTGTCAGAATCAGGGGAGGTATGGCGTTGGGTCGGACTTTCACATGACTGAACTTCGAAAGTCGATAGACCGAAAACCTCGACAGCCCACGTTACCTGTGCGCAAATGGTATGAAGCTGGTTGGAAGTGAATCAGTGTGGGATCCCCTCCATGAGGACACTATGATAATCTGCGAGCATATTGAGATGGGATTTGCCGCTAAACGTCCTGAAATGTTACATCCTCGCTAATTACCTCCACTCGACTCCAAGACATCACAGGGAGGCACATGAACAAACAACCGAACTAGCAGCTAAATAACTAACCGGGGTCTTGGGTATTGGAGTCACTAGAACTTTTATCCCCATCTGCCTATTTTGTAGCAACTGAGATAAAAACACGACAGGCGTTATATCAACTGAGACCTGCGATCGCTGACCCATCAACAGTGATGGTTATCCCACTGTACCCAGGGACAGTTGAAACATTTTGTCCAGGCTTTGCCACCATATATCAAACAAGATATAAACGTCCTACAAAAAGTACGGAACCTCGCCACACGCATGATGTAGGGTGTGAAGAATCTAGGCAAAAAAGACCGACTAAGTTCGTTGAGACTATTCCCGTCCGAATGACGGAAGGCAAACATGGGACCCTACCGAAGTGTATGGTGGAAGTCTACTCGATCCACCGCCTGTACTAACCCAGATGTAAAAGAAGAAGTGAGAGGGGGTCAATCCAAATACTGCGTCAAATATACAACATGTGGACTGGACGACCGGTATCAGTGTTGTGCCTTCCGTTATTCGCCACTTCCTCTGTTCAGTATTGCACCAATTAACTTACAGCTTGTGGCTTTGAGTGTGATAATACGATCAGCCAATGATAGATTGTGATTTCTTTAATACTGTTATGCATCCACAATTTCGGCGTTTTAACTCATGAATAACAACTGCTCACTGATACAAATACCAGGTCTTCTCCTCATTACTTGTGTGGGAGGTTTAGATTCAAGTACGATTTGTTAGGCCATTCGAAGTCCCTAATTCCGTGTATCACAGAAATGCTCACCATGCAGTCATAAGTCTTCCAACACGTTTATTTGCGTTGTGTCAGAACCGAGATCTGGTAGATCACAGATTCACAGTTAACAAGGTCAGGACAGTTTATTCAATTCAACATTTCAACTAACGCGGTTTTCAGCTCGTGGACAAGGGGACCGCAAAGCCTGTTGAAGCTTCGAGCATAAATGTACTAAAAAGGTAGCCAAATATTTTTGGAATAATCCTTCTGTAATTTGTACTTATCGAATTAAAACCGACTTTTCGCCGTTTGAGGCAACCAGGTTTTGTTATAAATCTTATTTACTGCAGGGTCCCGATGGGCTACAGCCGGCCGGTTACGAATAATGCAACGAGTAGTCGAGGGATATTTTGCCAACACGCGAAATTGACGTGAGGTCGGGCGAAAAACAAAACGAAACGTTGGTACAGTGGAACGACGAGTGCGGGTGGATCAGAGTCTTACGTTGGTTTGCGCGGGCGACTTGCCGGTAACCATTCTCTTTCAGACAAACATTTATGGGCATACAAAATTTGGGGAGAAAGAAGAGTACCAATGTTGATCGTAGCGTTTACACAGTTATAAAACAAATACGGTCGCCACATTATCCACACACTTATAGCACTAGTGTACACTTTTGTATCAGCGATTTCAGCGATTGATACACGGGTTCGAGGCAACGGCCCAAGGTTCCCGGATCCAGTCGGTTTTCCTTGCTCAGTGTCAGCGGGCTTCTGTTGATCTGAAAGGCGATCATTGAAAACAGGGTGTAGCACCGCTCTTGGAGAATACAGTGAATACCAAGAACAGAGAAAGATTATTCGCATAATGCAATTTTAGATAAATGAGAATCAAGCAAAGCTTTAAAACGATCCCTAGAAGCGCTACTGACGACCTCAGAAGGAAGGCTGTTCCAATAGTTAATA
>QNGE01004858.1:23441-53377 GCA_008508345.1 Paragonimus westermani | reverse complement strand
CTATAGAAGATATGTTGACAATCTACTTTCAGTCACAAATGACTAGGTGCAGGCAACAGATTTACCAGACCAAATGAACTGTTCACGTGCAAATGTTCGTCACACTTTAGAAAGTGATATCAATGGCCGACTGCCGTTTTTGGATATCAAAATGATTAAGAGAATGGATGCATTCGTTCAACCAGCTATATATCGGAAGAACGTGGACCGGTCAGTGTTTACACCTTGACGGCGGCACTCCAGTAGCATATTGTGGTGGATAATCTGGCCGGAAAAGTGGGTATTTCAACACTCGGCGAAATACCTCAACGTACGGATCGGGGACGGCGGGGGGGACCGGATGAGTCATCGCTCGACTGGAACGGACCAACGGCCGAGACATGGCAGAAAAAGGAGAAGGGACGACAAAGTTGAAGGTGGGATTATTCCAACACTCGCAGAAATATCGCGACGTGGTCGTTGAGTACGATCAGGGGCCAGCGTAGATAGATGGAGGAAAACAAGAGCAACCGGACGAGCCATTGCTCAATGCGATCGGACCAACGGGCGGAGAATGGCAGACAGAAAAAACCCCGACAGACGTCGCCGATCAGGCATATAAACCAGGCAGACGTGCACATGATGCGCGAGCGGAAACCTGGAGGTGTCGTGGTCCGGAATGGTGACTCATAAACGAGAGCGCGCGCATGGCATGATAACGAACGTATTGGACAATAAAGATTGTGTCTTTCTGATGGTTGGGAATAGTGGTGGTGTTGTTTGGAACACTGGAGACCTCAGTTTATCGGAAAGAAACACACACGGGCCAACTCCTTAGTTTTCACAGCAACCACCCAGTCTGCCACAAAAAGAAGCTGCATCCGAACCCTGTTCAAACGAGCTGAAACACACTGCAGCACCGCAGAGCTCCGAATAAAGAAAGAAAACTACCTACACCGAGTATTTCTTTGCAACGGATACCCACGAAATTTCATCAGACGGAGTCTATTACAAAAAACAGAGAGTCGAACACTGCCCAGCCACCAGCAAAACGAATTGCACTACCTTACATCAAAACCGTATCAGAAATGACCGCAAGACTACTGAGAACACACGGCATCACCCTAGCGCACAAGCCAACAGCAACATTACGAAGGATACTATCAAAACCAAAAGAACAATCCAAACCCGCCGACAGAAGNATAGTATCCTTCGTAATGTTGCTGTTGGCTTGTGCGCTAGGGTGATGCCGTGTGTTCTCAGTAGTCTTGCGGTCATTTCTGATACGGTTTTGATGTAAGGTAGTGCAATTCGTTTTGCTGGTGGCTGGGCAGTGTTCGACTCTCTGTTTTTTGTAATAGACTCCGTCTGATGAAATTTCGTGGGTATCCGTTGCAAAGAAATACTCGGTGTAGGTAGTTTTCTTTCTTTATTCGGAGCTCTGCGGTGCTGCAGTGTGTTTCAGCTCGTTTGAACAGGGTTCGGATGCAGCTTCTTTTTGTGGCAGACTGGGTGGTTGCTGTGAAAACTAAGGAGTTGGCCCGTGTGTGTTTCTTTCCGATAAACTGAGGTCTCCAGTGTTCCAAACAACACCACCACTATTCCCAACCATCAGAAAGACACAATCTTTATTGTCCAATACGTTCGTTATCATGCCATGCGCGCGCTCTCGTTTATGAGTCACCATTCCGGACCACGACACCTCCAGGTTTCCGCTCGCGCATCATGTGCACGTCTGCCTGGTTTATATGCCTGATCGGCGACGTCTGTCGGGGTTTTTTCTGTCTGCCATTCTCCGCCCGTTGGTCCGATCGCATTGAGCAATGGCTCGTCCGGTTGCTCTTGTTTTCCTCCATCTATCTACGCTGGCCCCTGATCGTACTCAACGACCACGTCGCGATATTTCTGCGAGTGTTGGAATAATCCCACCTTCAACTTTGTCGTCCCTTCTCCTTTTTCTGCCATGTCTCGGCCGTTGGTCCGTTCCAGTCGAGCGATGACTCATCCGGTCCCCCCCGCCGTCCCCGATCCGTACGTTGAGGTATTTCGCCGAGTGTTGAAATACCCACTTTTCCGGCCAGATTATCCACCACAATATGCTACTGGAGTGCCGCCGTCAAGGTGTAAACACTGACCGGTCCACGTTCTTCCGATATATAGCTGGTTGAACGAATGCATCCATTCTCTTAATCATTTTGATATCCAAAAACGGCAGTCGGCCATTGATATCACTTTCTAAAGTGTGACGAACATTTGCACGTGAACAGTTCATTTGGTCTGGTAAATCTGTTGCCTGCACCTAGTCATTTGTGACTGAAAGTAGATTGTCAACATATCTTCTATAGAGGACCAAACTGTCCAATTTGTTTGCTATTTGCGTTTCTAGTTTTGCCGCAGAGATATTGACTGAGATTGGATAAGGTGGATTGCCCATGGCGACTCCGTCAGTCTGAAGATAAGGCTGGCCTTGCAAATTAAAGCTTACGTTAAATGTGCATAGCAAATTTCGGCGTCCTAGTTAACTTCCTGAGACTGTAATATTTATCTGGTTCCAAGTTATGTAATATGACGAAAAACTGTTTGTGACATTGAAGCTACCGTGGTAGCAACCGAACTGGCTCTAAACCTTGATCTTTTATGATTGTTTCGCGGTTTGGAATTTCGTACATTCGGCTCCACTGCAGTAAACACCAGTAGAGATCCAGTGAAATCTGGTCCAACAGAGTTCGCGTCATGTCAGTCTTTTGTTCGCTCTACTCAAACGATTGTTTTAACTGTGTGTGGGAGCCTACATTGGTTTATGTCACTTAGTAAGGATGGATAGTGTCAAGCTGGTCTAAGGCCAAATTGATGAGCATTTCACATGGGTTCCTGTCATCACCAGTCCGGCAGCAGTGATGTTTTGCATCTGAACATTCAAGCTATCAGGCAGCTGAAGGAAATAGAGGGATTTGTGTTCTTGAAATCCGATGAGGGCTCTGGCATTGTGATCATGCACATGGACAAATGTATGAGGAAAATGAACACCATTCTGGCCCACCAAGCAAATTTAATCCTGATTCCACGTTGGAAAATTATGTTATATACAACCTGCAGTGATGGACTGTGTTCACGTGGATTATCTTTGTATGATTCCAAATCTAATGGTTAATTCTTTTTGACATACCACTTACGTTACGTATTATAAATAACGTAATCACATATTCATCCACTGCCACCCTTTGGGCATCCCATTCGAGCCTGTATTATATCGATGGCTTGCAGGCACGTGGAATCCATTCTGAGACACGTGACATCAGTGGTTTACGAACTAAGACGCTTTGAAAGACTATATTTCGTATTGAAGCTATGATGCACATTTGCCACACTTTCGCGGGATTCCTTATGTATAGTATGCTCAATATGTATCACGCACGTGTTTGTGCTAGACTAAACTGTTCGATTGGCCAGCCTCCTCATGGAGCATTCCATTCGTCATTAGCAACAGCATTAGATCAATCTCCACATTAACGCCTAACCGCCTCAGTCCAAAGGTGATGAATATAAAACGGAACATTTATTGAAGTCCATACTTTTTAATTCAGTCGTCCTTCAAGGGCGTTTACATTTTAAATGCAGGTGAAGATAAGACGGTGTCTACTAGAAAGCTCCTCTGTGCCTTTCACTGTTTTGCCTCATTTGCTATCATTACCTCACAACTAATTAAGTCGGATAACGACATTCACGCTTCTGAACACGATCATGCCCCATATCCCCCTGTGTTTCGAGACGTAGATCTGATGGGTAACGAGAACCCGAGTCCGAAGATCACACGCGATCTACTTTACCCAACTAACCGATAGCTGCTCTATTTCTTCTAGTTTAGTCGTCTCTTACTGCATGCTAATGAACGAGGGTTCGGTCAACGGTGTAAGACTTAGTAATTGTATCTGCACTCTTGATATTTGACTTTATCATATAGTTCCATCTATTTCCAAAGTTTGGGCGAGCTAACTAGTTTGATTCTCATGACTAAAGCTTCTATCCCAACCTTCTTTTAATCATTCAATGCGTGTGTTTGAACGTAAGTGTGAATGATCATAGATTTCTTTTTTACCCTACAGTCTCAGCTGCCCCGTCTCGCGGCTATAAGGGAGAATTGTTCCAACTTTGGTCTTATATCGTTATCTTCAAGATTGTTCTTAATGCTTATCGTTGTCAGTCAGATTTCGAAAATTCTTAGCTATTTTCGAGTTTCCATTTGCACTGTAGTAATCAAATCTTGTTGTAATTTCACTAGCTATTTGACACGTGTTTGTGGTACGATGTACGAATCTGTGCAGTTGTTTGCGATAATCTGTCTTTATTGCGCCTGTGGTATTATGTATTCGGTTAGTCCGTTAGACTTTATGTGACGAATATAGTGCAGCAGACAGCTCGTGTGCTCGACAAGCCTAATCGATATGTTCTGCTTCTCACCATGGGTTATCTGTGTGCTTTCTGTCAATGTTTGTATGGTTATTGTCGTTAACTCTGTTTCTCATCACTGTTGTTTTTGCGCTGTTGATAATAAGCTGTACAATTGCGATCTGATTTACTCATTTCGGGGCTTTATTACTGTCGCGTCGACACCAGCTCTGGGGTTGAGTTAAGTCACTTACTTCATTTCCGTATTTCTGGAACCATCACAATTGGCGTTGAGGACATCCGTAACGTCTTACGGTGGATTCCTGTTTACTTGAAATTCTGAATATTCATAATTCGTCGATAGAAGTCGAAGACTATTTAGATAACCTTGAAATATGGTGTCTCACGGACAAAGAGCTGAAGGCAGAAGGTGAATTCGTTCACTTCCTCAGTTTAATTAGTAAAGAAGCGTATAGATTGATAAAAAAATCTGTCGTTTCCTGATCCACTCATTTCTCTTTCCCATGAAGCCTTGGAGAAACTATTACTCCCAGATGTTCAGCCTGTAAATTTTGAAGCAGCTGAACGAATCAGATTTTGTACGCTGACATGAAAAGAAAATCAGGATATCAGATAGTTCATTCTCGAAATCTAGATTCAAGCAGCTCGCTTTAACTTTGACGATCAGATACAAACTCTATTTCGTGACCGTTTGATCGCTGGAATAAATTTCCGTGGTCTGCAACGGAATCTTTTACTGCTTCCAAATTCCACTTCCCAGTCAGCCGGAAAATTATGCGAACAGTAGTATGTTATCCAAACTGCTGTGAAATATGAAACGACGATTTTGAACAACAAAAATGTGAGAAGGTGATGGTCTGAAAGGGCAACTATTCAAAGTGCAACTGGTAATAATCAACCTGCACCGTATTTAGATGCCCCCCGACGTTGGAACAGTTGTAAGTCATGTGGTAGCAAATATTCTCGATCGAATTGCCGATTTCGAAACGCCAAGTGTTACAGACGTAAAATTGGCCACACTCAGTCCGTCTTTCAGAGTTCAAGGTCTACTTTTAGACGATCCAGTCGTTCTTGCTGTTAACGCTGTTGATTTTAGCACCCGCATTAAACGAACCTATATAGTTAATAGTTCTATTGGACATTCATTCATTCAGACAAACTTTCCAGCCAACCTCTTTTGAAAGGGAACACTAGACTAGAGTTTCGCTCTCATCAGAGCGCGTTCGTAGTCCATATCCTTGCCACGGCAGGGACTTGAACTCCGGCCAAGCGAACCTCGAGTCTAGTGCTTGTTTACGAAAGAGGCTGGCTGGAAAGTCTATCTGAATGCGGAGGCTGCGATCAAATGTGATTGATGATCTCCCAGCTCTGTTGGATTTTGTCTTCGGATGCAGTATTGCGTAGGTTTTCTCCAAAGTTACTACCAACATTGATTGCTGATGCGTCCCCAAGGGGTATTGGAGGTATGCTAGAAAAGAGTTTCATCTAGACGCCTCAGTTCAACAGAGTGTGGATGTGCGCAAACAGAAAGAGACTGACTGCTTACTGGACGATCATGAGCCTTCACAGATACTTGTTCGGTGTTTATTTCACTGTAGTCACTAATCACGAAGCTTTTTAATTCATTCATAATACCAACAAATCCCTCGCTAAGTATTCTCCGGTAATGGTTCAGCGGTGGGGTGTTGCTTTGTCTGCGTATTCGTACACTGCCAAGCACCGTAGTACAAAATTCATTTCTCATTCTGACCATTTGTCTCGGGATGCTGACTCAGGAGCGGGTGGTGACTCAGACTTTTTATTGATTCAGCCACTTCCAGTTTCTCGTTCTAGTTAGATTCGTGATACTCGAAAGTACTACCATACAATTTCGAGTTCATTACGTAACAGTAGGAAGTGTGGTGTCTGGCGGAGATCACCTGAATTCTACAAACGTCTGCATAAACTTTTAATCCCGACTAATTATTCTGCTTTGGTGATAGAATTGTTATTCCTTCTCCCATAACCATCCGCTGTACTAGATGATTTACATTCTGGTCATTTGGGAATTGAAAAGATGGAACCATTGGCCCGTGTGACTCGTTGATAGCCGGAATTGAATGATGATCTCTGTAGCAATTTCAGCGGTTGTACTCAGTGCATAAACAAAGCGCAACCGCGACCATCAAAGTGGACTACCTGACCAGTGAAGCCTGGCCACGAATACATGCTGACTATTATGGTCTATTCTTGGATAATCACTATGCTTTGGTTAACCTTGACTCGTATTCACGACGTCCGCAGCTGCGGACTTCACTTCGATTGCATTGCGAATAAAATTCAATCGGGAAGCAGTACTGTGTGCGTTGGTCACCGACAGTGGCACTCATTTCACTGCGCAGAAGTTTGAAGGCTGACTGCAAAAAATAGGACGTCGGCATCTCGTCAATGATCAGCGACATCATCAGTCCCACAGTGCCACTGAGAATTTTTTGTGTATTCTGAAAAATGCGATCAAGACTATCAACCCATCGAATTTCCAAGAACTGGAGAATGACGTGGATAACTTCTTGATGCAGTACCGAAATTCTAGCTACTCAACGATTTGAAGCAGTCCAGCTAATCTATTCAAAAACTGTGTTCTCCAAACTAACATGGTTAGTTCAGAATCAGCTGAAGTTGTTTACAGTCGTGACAGTGACTTTCAATGATTCCGAAGAACCGGGATAGTTGAATAAATCGCATTCTTGATTTAGATGAAGGATACCGATGTTTCTGTGTCTATTCCAGGTTCAAGTGCTTAGGTTGAAGATGCTATTGAAAACGAACCACCACAGTTTCGACTATCTAAACACCTCAGAAGTAAACAACGCAGAAACTATGACAGTACTGACTCTCATTTAAACTGTGGCAAATGTGGTGATTGTCACTAAACGTACTTCTTATTAATGTTGTTTCATTATGTTAACAATAAGTCGCACAACTTTGCTCGAGAGATAAGTACTTGATTTGCTTAGTTCAAGTTTTATTACTGATGCTTCGAAACTAGCTCTGGGATTGAGGTAAGTCAATTACTTCATTTCTGTATTTCTGGAGCTGTCACAGTTTGACTGTGGGGGCGTTAACCCGTGTGTTTTAGGTTATGAACGGTTTTCAAAGTGATTCAGTCTGTGTCCACAAATGTTCTTTGCGATCGCCAAATGGTTGACTAGTAAGTTAATATTGCTTCTGTCATTTTTGCTCGTTTACCGCTGTTTTTTTAATGGGGAGAACCGTTTTACAGATATCGTAATCTTGTGAAGCAGGATAGAGGATTATCAGCATCAAAGTGGTTTTTTGGGAGATTTTGTTCTCAAACTAATTGTCTTCCGGTCAAACTCTCTTGGTTTTTTTACACTGCTATCTGAATATTTTAAACTAAAAGCAATTACGGATGTGACCTATGAGAGTTGTTTGCCAGGTACCGCTAGTACCCACCAAACTTTGAGATTCATTTTATTATCCTTAAGTTATGTCGTTTGTTTCTGTTGCCTTAATGTGATTGGTTACTGCTTGTAATATTTGTGATAGAACATGTGGTGTCTGTGATCTGGAACACGGGTCGAATTTCACACCTCCTTATGCCCTCTGTTGACTGTATTGGACGCTTTGAACCCTTCGATCAAATTTCAACCATTATTCCTAACTAACATTCGGCAATCTTTGCAACGTTCTACAAGAAGGTGGCTTCCGAATGCCTATCTGGTGACAAATCGGCGGACTACCAGACTTGTCAAACGGATTTTGATTCAATTGATCCCCTCTGCACTTATCTGTTAGCTCCGTCCGTCTCTGCACTGCGTATACACGCTGGAGGATGGATGCGATTAAAGGATTGATGATCATCCTGCTTTCGAACTGAGGCCTTACGATACGGTGTTAACGGGAATAATGTGGCTCATTCTTCGCTGTAGCTTGAAGTTAGTAGACAACCAATGGTTGGACTACCGAATCTACTGGAAGCGTGGGAAAACGTGTCGGTCGGCTGTAGGATGTGAAGACCAAGCTGAAATGACTTCGAAATACTTATCCAGTTTAACCGTCAACGGATCTCGTGCCATTCAACACTGTTTAGGTACGCTCTCTGGGAGTGCACGCCTTGTGTCCCGGAAACGACGAGCAACGGCGATGGAAGCAAAAATGCCTCTCACAGTATAGGTTAATTTGTTTGGGAGCATGCCGAATTTCCCATGAGTCAGTTGGTTGTGTCTACGAGAAGCCGCTTACTCTTTTGGTCAGCTGATATCTGCTTCACTGGAGTGATGGTACTGACTCAGACGCGTGATTCATGCACATGCTGGGGATCCCGTACAGTGGCCACAACACTTCTCTTAGAGGACTTCAGACTTTTTTCTACAGGCGTCCTAAGCCACTCGACTTCCGACCGGCTATCGCAACATCACGGCGGAAACCTGCGTTCATTTCTCTATCCTACAAAGGGGATGATGTTGTACGCCTCACTGGGTGAAGACTGAAAGCAGTACTAGACGGCACCTGTGTGTTAGCCAAGCTCACTGTGCTGCACCGAATACCCACATCCCCTCAACTCCGAGGAAACGTTCGGTGCCCATGCTCACCAAGTCATACATTACTTGTGAATTTACCTGTATTTGCGGTTTACAATGCGCCGTTCACAGAGCAAGGGCACTTTACACTGGGATCTCGGGGCACCTGTCCTAGTGGTTTCTGAATGCCAGAAATGGTACAGTGACGTATGTGACAAACGTTTGCAGGAACCCGTCACCGACTAAATCCGGTTGATGCATTCCATGTCATCTGCCGGAAGGTGAACAAAAGCTTTTGCATTTTCCGAAGTGCTTTCAGTACTGCACGAAACTATCGTCATGTGTTTAGAAACAGATGATAACGAACTCATCGCCGCCGTGGTAATACGCCACATAGATTGAGTATTCTTCCTACGCTTGTCTTTGTATTCACATTCTTCGTTTACACCTTACACTCTTCGTCCCCTGCCGAGGGGCCGGTATGTGTTAATCGCTTGTACATCTTTCATCTTGAGGTTTGTTCAGTTACTCACCTCTTGAACCGTTAACCACCTACGGCTGTTTTATCTTTTCTTCTTCCGAGTTCCGCATCCTTTGCTATCCGTTGTCATCACTCACTCATGTGATTGGTTCGTTTCTTGAGCTGAATGATGATTGATTACGTTCATTTGTTTGTACTCCATTTTGTTCATATAATTGAAAAGAGAGAATAAAGTGGTGTCATATATGCACCTTGCATGGCGTCTTTCAAACTTGAGATTTGATTGATGGACTATGGGGTTACATGGGATTTTCGCAATGTTTCCCGCCCTGATGAGACACTCACTCAAAAGGTTTCACTTGACCAGCATTTCTGGCAGTTCTCCACAGGTACCAACACGCGATGAAAAGTACTCCATCCGGCTTGGTGGCGAACCCTTTGTGTAATGATGGAAGAAGAGTCAGTTAGTTCGTAGAAAGCTGACGTACCTGATTCTGACTAGCAGGTTGATATCGAATGATGTCTGGTGAAATATTCCGGACGAAGGTGATCCGGAGAATTGTGTGCACGCACATTGATGATTGGAACAAACTGTGCTTTCCATTCCGGATTTCATCAAAAGTTCACTGAGCAAATTGTTTTCCTGTGAGGCTGCTCGGATATGTTGCATTGATCACACGTCCTCCTGACTGGCTGCTCCACTATCAACGATATCAATGGAAGAATCATGTACAAACACCATTGGAGGCTTATGGTGATAGAAAAATGTCTTAGCGCCACTTTTTGGCATCAGTTTAAACCAGTTTTTAAATTTGATCATCTTTGTTTCCAATTGTTTCACGTGCGCAAGCGAAACGATGAACGATGTCGAGATACTATACGCCTTCAGTGCGACATTGCAGAGTAGGAATAGTCTGTTTGTCTCACAACGATTTTTAACAGAACCCAGTCGCTTGCCAGTGGAGAGGGTGATTGTGAACGTTAAAGAGCCAGTGGATCTGGTTCATCGGATATCGATTACTTTCACGGTATCCAGTGCGTTACACGTGTGCATTGGTTCTACTTTTCATCACAGCGCTACAAAACGAATACCAAAGGTTGTCGTGCATTTTGACCTGTTATCCGTTTTCGTCACATGATTACTAGTCATCATTGGTTGCGTCTACCTTTCGAAACGATGTTTTTCAGTCAGGTTTTCCAAAAAGTGATTTTTTCAGGCGGTCGATGTCCTCCAAAAGCTTTACAGACAGTGTGCTGGTATGTGGTGTAACTTCGAAATGTGATACAAGTCTCCATTTATTACTACAGCGAGGCGAACTGGAAATATGTCAACTGTAAACCGGAAAAGATTGAAATTTTTTAAACTGCGCTGGTCTTTCACAACCATGCTGTAACTTTAAAAGACATCAAGGCGAATCCGGACAGGATCGGAGCAAGATGAGAAACGTCGTCGCCGAAAGACGTGAAAGACAGTGGGTCGCACTGACACTTAAAGGCTAGGCAACCATAAAGATAATAGCAAACGCTAGCCAGGATAAAATGATGGAATGAGAAAGGGAGTACTAAGTACTACACTTCTCCGCCTGTACTCAAACATTCAACATCAAGCGCCTTGGGAACTAACTACGGAGCTGTTGGTGGAAGTAAGGTATCATTAGCAAGGCGGCTTCCTTTGGGTTTCCATTGTTTCACGTCAACAATCAGACCTACTTCCGATTCAACAACGTTGAGCCCGATTAGCTGCTATCTCATCTATACTCTTCAGTCACCGACCGTCTAGGCCGCAGTGGCCACAGCCCTAGAGATAAACCCGACCGAAAGTGGTCATTATCATAACGGACGACTTCGTTTCGTCTTCCTTTATCCACCTCGTACCTTATGTCAGTCAGTCACATCTGCAGCAAAGAGTTTTCAGTGTGGTAGACAACAGGGTGATATTCTTAGTATGTGACCTAACCGTCTAAGTTGATACAAACTTAAGAACCGAACAAAAGAATCTGTTTGCGAGTCATCACCAGATACCCGCCTCTCAACCCTTTACCCACTTGTTCTATCGATTGTTAGAGACCAAACACAGATACCTGAAAATGGTCCACGTTCTCTGTTCTGAGCGACCATCGCTTTATTTGTGTCACTCCTAAACTTCAGAGGGAGATACTTCTGTCTCTCAGGCCGTCCTGGATTAGCGAACACTCTTAGTCTTGGAGACAAACTTTCGTTTCTTTCCCTTACCCTCCGCCTCTGCTGTTATAACTTCCTGCGGTTATCAGACCACCTGACTATACTATACAACATTAAATCTACTTAGTCGCAGTAGTCTTGCAGAAGTGTATTAAGGCTGCAGAGCTTATTCCGAAAGAGATCGGTCTGTTGATTAGCTCGGTTTTTTTCCGCCCGGGTCATAAAATATGGGGATATTTTCCGTGTGAGTTCAATTCTGCAGGTCGTTTATTCAGCGTCCTGAAGTTTGTTGCATCACACATGCAAGACCTGCAAACGAAGATTACGGTCCATCTGATTCATTGAAGAAAAGGTTTGTTCTTTCTAGCCGTAGAAAGCTTTGGACGAATTAATTCATAACGTGTCTTGGATCTGCTGAGCTTTCGAGCCTGAGCTAAGCATATAGCCACTCCGTTCAACCATGATTTTAATCGTCCAGGAATTTGTGGGTACTATCGTATGAGTTTGGACACAAATTCGATAGCCGGTGGTTGTATTACTGTTGAGCTCGGAGACATACTTTGCCGATCTGGTTATTCCACACACTTCGAAACTTCGTCTAGAAGGTGCATGTTTGCAGGTACCATTTGCCAATTATTCGGGTGCTCCCATTAATGCTGATACGTCTGTCGCGCTGTTTGTCATAAAATTCCACTATGAGATCGATGTTTGACCCGATTTTTCTTGATGTATTTTAGATTTTATTATTACCAACTTTAAAGGTGTCCCTGTTTACCCCTGTGACGTCGTTATTCCTGCACCTACAAAAACTGTTCATAGCTATGTTTGACCGATTTTATACACGATAGTATCACCTTCCTCTCTTATCGCACGTTAGTGACCTCATTATTTTGTAAAAAGTTTTTCTTCCGAATCGAATCGCTTTCCACAATTAGGCACTGCCGTTACCTTTAAGATGTTAAGCTTCATCTCCTAATTGGATCTTTCTCATTTCATTTCAGGTTCATATGAATTTTTACTGATTAGTATTTATTGTCAGGTGTTACAGTGCAACCAGTTCGCAAGAACACAGACTTCGTTGTTCGTTAAACGTTTTGTCCACTATAGAGTTGCCTCCGTTTTCTTCAAAATTACCGTCAACTGAGATCACGGACACAGCTCTCGGCGACATTGTTGCTGTGAAAATAGGATGGATTCTCTATTTGGTGCATTTCTAGATGGCTTAGTTCGTGTAAGTGCTGTCAAGCTGAAATATGGCAAGAAATTCTTGTTTTATATCGGGCTGTTAACCCTATGCACAAAAACCTTGTGTGTGGATAGCAAAGTGGGTAAAGTGAGAGTAAGGCGTCGTCAGCGAGACAACTTCCTCACGGCTTTCACCGCCCCGCGTCATTAAATGCACTCACTTCACTGACAACTCGGACAAACAACGACAACATTCACGTCACTGAGTTCGATTAGCTACCATCTCACCTAGAGTCTCCAACCACCGACTCTGTGAGTCGCGAGAGACGAACTCGATCTACAGTGGCCAACCCTTTGGTGAACGACTTCATTTCCCTACGCCAGGTCACTATCTGTCCACCCCGCACCTTACACAAGTCGGTCGCGGCGGTCGGTGTCAGCGAACAGTGCTCGGTGTGGAAGACGACTAGCTGGCATCCTTAATACGTGACCTAACCATCTAAGCCTATGCAAACCTAGGGACTGAACAGAAGAACTCGTTTGACAATCACTACCAAACACCCGCTTTATAACCTCTTCGTTACTTACACGCTGGTGCGGCTACGCGGTAGAAGCTGGAGGCCAGTTAAATTGACCCTCAAAGTGTTGCGCCCACCGCTCTAACCTTCTGGGCTTATTATAAATGAATGTGCCATCTGTCTCGCTTGTAGCTTCAGTGACAGACGGATAAGCTTGAACAGTTTGCCAGTGTTTCCTGAAGCAAACGCCATTTCCATTTCCTTAACATTGCCCAATAACCAAGCCCCACGACCGGCCTTCAGGCTGCGTTTCAGTTTCCTACAGACATCTCTTCTACACTTGCTATATGAACTGCCCGAAGGGATGTTCCGTCTGGCTTCTAACAACTCCAGGGATTTCTCCGAAATCCAATGTTTGCTCATTCCATATACCTTCGTGCCGCATGCTAATGCACCTGCGTCACTAATGGCCTATGTGTTCTGGGTCCAGGAGTGATCAGGACCTTCGGAGTGAGAACTGCTACGGCAGGTTTCTAAGCTAGTTTGATACTTATGCATTACCGACGGTATTGCCAGTTTCTCAACAGCCAATCGTTGCTGTCGGTGGGGTCGTTGTTCAGCAAAAGTTAGTACGAAACGATAGCGTACCAGCGCATGATCTGAATCTAGGTACGTGCTCCAATAAGAACGACAGTCCTGTATGGAACCCCGCCACCTATAACTAACAGCTATGTGGACTATCTAAACCAGGTCTGACTCAGAGAGGGAGGGCGCCAAGAATAGCAATGACGTGCACGATGCCTAAAACTAGTGCTGGCTGAAAACAGCCTATGTTCGGCGGACAGCTGCAATAGTCACCCACCGTTGTCCGAGCGATGTGATGCTATCCCAAACCTGCCACCTAGACGCGATTCGGCCTCACCAAGGCGGCTGACCTGGGCGTTCATATCTCCGGCCAGAACGACTATACCAGAATCGCGTGTCGACCGGAGGAGAGCGGCCAGATACGAATAAAAGACGTCCTTGACGCCGATGTCACTACAGTCAGTTGGAGCATAAGCAGATACAACGAAAAGATTTCTGACGGTTTTGCGTCTAGAACTGACCCTAACAGAACCTGCCAAGCGGACGGCACAAAGTCTACTATTAACAGGAATCCAATCTATCAATGCGGCTGCGGCCGTCGTGCTGAGGATTATACCTACTCCAGCCTGACCGGTGGCGGCTGCCGGAGAGCCACCTGAAGTGTATAACCAGTATCTGGTAGAAATTGCGGGTGCTAATAATTACATACGTTGACTACTGTCGTGATTTCTAGTCTCCGAAATACAGCAAATATGGATGTGCAGCGAGTCTAACGTTCGTGCAAGAGCAGCCTGTTGACCTATCTGATTTAGGGTACGAACGTTGTCGAAAATCGCAGTGTGCCGTTTTCAGTGTCATACCTGCATTCAGATCATTTCCAGTTCTCCTGCTTAGACTTCCTGCATTAATTTTATCTTCTGTATCGTTTTCTTCTAGGTTACTGCACGTCGCTGTTGAGGCGGGCGGCAGCCCAAACTACAATACCTTCTGGTCAGGCTTGGCGCAGCTGTGGGTGAACGAATATGCAAAGAGTGCAACTGTGTTCCGTCTCCTATTTTACCTTAAAGCTTTTTGTCCGTTGCGCACCTATTGTGCTCTCTAGTTATTCGAAAAAATATTTTTTGCATAACCTGGTTTCCTACTTGGACGCCTTCCTTGTGGTTGTGATGTATTTCCGGCAACATATATAGCTGCTTTATTGACTACGCCAGTCCATGCGGCGAGATTTGCCATACACTTCAGAATTCACGGAGTAAAAAATCTAAGATTGATCATTATTTTAAGTTATCGTAACCAATTTGTAACTCGCGTTCAGCTATTCGTTGTTCGACTGTTAGTCACATATATCAGACGGACAACCAAGTCTTCTTGGTGATCCATTCACAATGTTATCCAGTGTTCTTTCGAGGTTTGTCAACTAACACAAGGAAGTTGAATCAGGATACCCCAGATCACTACTCAACTTCTTTTCAGGGGCGTACTGTGGAAACACCTCCGTCTTAAACGTAACCGTAGTCGACTGTTGTTTGTCTGATTGGTCAGCATCACGTTTATTATTGTCCTATGAGCCTGTTGTTGTGATGACAGTTTTCATACGGCGTAGATGAATTCGGAATTCCTAGCGAACTATCGCTAGTATTTCCGTATTAGCAGCGTCCAAACGGATCGGTGAGTCAGAATTCATGATAGGGAATCCAAGGGTAGATCGTCTGAGACAAACATAATATACGGTAGGTGTTAGGCAATTTTTAATCCCTGAAACGCACAAGTGTGTGTAAATGTGATTTCAGGTGAGCTAGTTCGAGTTAATAACCAGCAAACAAAACGTGCAAAATCTGAGTACGATTGATGCGGTTTTTAACGTTTTAAATACGGTTGGCTTTCTTTTTTTTTAGCTGATCTGCTGTTTTCTGGATGTTTTGGAAAACTCGTTTATTTTCTTGCTAGGGCAGACGGTGAATTAGCAGCGTTCGATTGCTGCCTAACATCATCACTAAATGCCTCAACAGCGGTCAGCGACGTATCTGCAGGCTGTGGATGATCATAATGAAAGTCTTTAGTAGTTTCAAAATACGCCAACCTAAAATGATCTTTATTACCACTATCGCGACTACCTTGAAGCACTTCGACACAGAAATTCTTCGGCAGAGGTAATCTAGAGGTGTCTTCATGCCAGCATTTCAAAGAGAACGTAAGCCANTAGGGTAGACTGTGAATTAGCAGCGTTCGGTTGTTGCCTAACATCATCACTAAATGTCTCAACAGCGACGTATCTGCATGCTGTGGATGATCATAATGAAAGTCTTTAGTGGTTTCAAAATACGCCAGCCTAAAATGATCTTTATTACCATTATCGCGACTACCTTGAAGCACTTCGACACAGAAATTCTTCGGCAGAGGTAATCTGGAGATGTCTTCATGCCAGCATTTCAAAGAGAACGTAAGCCAACTAAAATTTGGTAATCTTTTTTAACGGAAAAAAATGGCGAACCGCTATGTGGTGGACTAGTAAGTCAACGGAACGTGCTACACATGATTCTGTGGGCAACAAGCCTCCAATGAAGAATTAGTGCGGTCTCTGTGAGTCATTGTCAAGGTCCCCCCTTTCGCTGTCACAGGGTAGTTCCTTTTTATTTTGTCTAAACTCTGTTCCGTGCGAAATAGCTGGTCTGTAATAGTTGGTCGTTTTTATTAAAACCACATTTCCTCTGGATTCATGAGCTACGGAAATTCGCGAATAACTTCAGTTCCATTGGTCGAATAGCGTGCTGCTTGATGTGATATCCTAATTGTCGCAATGTTGTATTGGTCATGGTATTGAGCATCACTTATCCTTATAAGAGTTGTCGCAGTCAAATCTTGATGTTTTTTCACTGACGTTCGAATCTACTAATTAGTCCGTATAGAGGTGGATCCAGCTTAGACCCCCTGCAACGCTGTTAAGAAGACTTTTGCTTGGCATATTTAAAACCTTATGTTCTGCGTAAGAATCCAACACGGAATGTTAACTATGTCCTTGGAAGCGAACTGAATCTAGTAGTAAGCGTAAACCAAAGCGGTCCGTGGGATAACACAGGTAGTGAAAGGCTATCCGAGATGTCCTGAATATTCCGATTTGGCTGCCTATCGGGTANGTCCTTGGAAGCGAACTGAATCTAGTAGTAAGCGTAAACCAAAGCGGTCCGTGGGATAACACAGGTAGTGAAAGGCTATCCGAGATGTCCTGAATATTCCGATTTGGCTGCCTATCGGGTATCTTGGAGCTGTTTAACATCCAGTAGTCTCCACAGGAGCGTCGGTCTTCGAATATTTCAGACACAACGTGGTAAGATGAACTTCAGGGTCTTGCCAACGGGCAATTACTATCAAGCTTGAGCACGTGCTTCATGATGGCGTCAGCCAGGTTCAAATTATCCGATACAGAATAATCAGCTACTGCAAACACTTTGGAAATTTTCAAGTTGACCATCACTCACAGTTGATCGCGGTGTTCGCATTCAGATAGACTTTCCAGCCAGCCTCTTTCGAAAAGAAGCACTAGACTCGAGTTTCGCTCTCATTAGAGCTCGTCAGTAGTGCATATCCTTGCCACGGCCGGGATTTGAACTCCGGACATTCCAATCATGAGGCAACCGTGTTAACCACTGCGCCATTGACCTCACATTAGGCACGACCGAATCATCAAATCTGAACGCTCAACCACTCTCGCTTGTGAGCAATGATCAGGTTGCCCGATCGTCTCGAGAGGAGACACAGTTACTGCCTGTTAACTCCAATCGATAACCCCGCGATTAGGACTTCCGAGACAGGTCGAGATCACAGAACTCATTAAACCTGCAAGGCGATATTTTAGATTACTGATGAGTAGTCGGGGATTTGGTTTATTTTCAAGTTGACCATCACTCACATTTGATCGCAGCGTTCGCATTCAGATAGACTTTCCAGCCAGCCTCTTTCGAAAAGAAGCACTAGACTCGAGTTTCGCTCTCATTAGAGCTCGTCAGTAGTGCATATCCTTGCCACGGCCGGGATTTGAACTCCGGACATTCCAATCATGAGGCAACCGTGTTAACCACTGCGCCATTGACCTCACATTAGGCACGACCGAATCATCAAATCTGAACGCTCAACCACTCTCGCTTGTGAGCAATGATCAGGTTGCCCGATCGTCTCGAGAGGAGACACAGTTACTGCCTGTTAACTCCAATCGATAACCCCGCGATTAGGACTTCCGAGACAGGTCGAGATCACAGAACTCATTAAACCTGCAAGGCGATATTTCAGATTACTGATGAGTAGTCGGGGATTTGGTTTATTTTCAAGGTGACCATCACTCACTTTGGAAATTGTTGTGACGACGTGCCGTTGTGGAGCACCAGCAACCATCTGCCGGCAGAACCGGTTTGGAAGCTTTTTACCAGCCGAGGGAAATTCAGATATTTTGTCTATACTATATAACGTAGTCAGTAAGTAGTGACTTCATTTCTACTACATGCAAAATAACGACGCAGAACGTCCACAGAAGTGATTCAGAACCTAGAGAGCCATAACGAGAGGAAATGAATGATACAGTATGTATTGTAATGACCAAGGATCCCCACTACAAGCATGTTTTATTGTTTTTCTGTTCTGTACGCATGATTCTTTGTACGCCGGCTGTAGAAGGCCTAATATGGACTAAATGCCAATTTCTTTAACCGTGCAACTAATTGCACGCAGTGAATGTTTACTCCTCTCCTAACGACTTACCTATTATTCATTCTTCAAGGTCGTTTAATCTGAACCTTTTCGAGCGTTGTTTGACGCACCCGAAGTTTCCACGCACTTCTTGCCTGGTGCGCTTTTAAGTGCGGCCAGTTGGGCTGGAGCTCACCCTGCGCTTCTCTTCTCCCTTTTGGTTGCTGTCGTTTATTCCAGATTAGGCTACAGCTAACTCTATCATATTTTTAACCTTGCTGGAAATATACGGTTTGTTTCCAACCCCTAACGCGTTCTTTTAGTTCGATGCCTGATGGAAGTACGTTTCGATTGCTCTTCAGGAAAGGTGTTTTAAAGTGTTAGTGGATGAGGGTCGAGCGCATACCCACTTGTCCATTACAGGCTGCATGGTTCGTGGATGACGAATGTGGTTTTGTGGTGTAATCGGCTAGTGAATGGCGATACATGCAAACTGAAATTTTGGAATATTCAAGAAAATCTTTGTTGATGTTTGGTACCTGCATGTTTGGAACAGTGAATGCATATCCGGGATTTAATGTTGGCGTGTGAGAACACTGGTTGTATCGAGTTGTAGGCATAAAGTTTAGTGCACTCATATTCCTGAACATCCCTCTGATATTGAACAAATCTCATTCTGACCATTTGAGAAATTGATTCAGTCAGTCTTAGCGTGTTGTCGATTATTAGAACACACCCTAAAATGTGGTGCTTGTGCAGTCGGTCGGGGATGTCAAGTGTTAGCTCGATATGTGTAAACTACACTTTAGTTTTCTGTACCTCCCAATTTATGCTTAACAGTATCTGTATGTCCATTGTCATCGTTAACGTTTACCAATAACTTTGACTTCGTCCATCCCCATTCACTGCCCCCATATTTTGGTTTTCATTATGTGGCCAGTACAGCAGGAACTGTTGCGTTGGTCGAGTAAGTGTTATTCGGTTGAATTTCACTCAATTTTGCCTGGCTGTATGCTGATTCTACTTCGGTTTCAGTGGTGGACATTCATATCTACGATTACTTCAGGTATTTCCAACATCTCTGTCTCACCCTAACCTGAAATATGTTAAGACAGTTATATTGGGCGAATAAATCCCATGGTTTACGGCAGAGTGCATCTAGCGTTCAGCTTGTTTAATTATGAGGTTTATGTGTCGCTGACGTTCCAACGCCTCTCACGTTTGAAGGCGTCAATGATTACTTAGTTATTCAGATTATTGGAAATAACTTGAAGACTACAAGGATGCCATACTTACACTCACTCCTCGGCTCCACAATGAAGCACCTGCACTTCGAACTCATACCAATGAAGTGTTCGAAGGAGAACGGTATACAATCCCTCGACTGATTCATCTCTTAACAATACTATCCACGGGGTTCCCGAACCAACTGCTTCTGATGATGCAACTTTTGACCATTGGCAGTTTGTTAGAAAGCAGTGTTTGACTGGTGTCACTTATACTCGGATTAGACCTTCGCAGAATTATACTACCCACCCATATAACTGTAACAAAATTGTTGAAATGCCTGGGTTATACTTAGATCTCCGACTTTGTCACAACCCAAATCTTCCCCCATGACCTTCGCGTTCGCTAAACCCTACGCAAAAACCAGAAGCAACTTGACATGTCATGGCGTTCAGTGCCGTCTCTAGTACCACTCACAAAGGTCCCGAGGAGTATCATTTTAAAAGATATCCCCCCAAGCAGTGTACTTTCACTGACGCCCTCCGGACAGATCTAACCTGGTTGTGCCCAAGCCCATAGTCACATGTACCAGTGAACTACACTCCAACCGTAGTCCCTGAAATTTCGGTCAGAACTCTAGTTGCATGTATGATTGTGCATTGTTTATTGTTACGAGTATACGGACGTATTCAGTTCACCAAAAACAAATTGGCAACAAAGAAAATAGCTCGCAGGATCGGAGAATTTAATAGTCACACTTACTGAACCTTCACTCTAACTAAAGATTACATGTATGAAGGGAGGGATGCAGCCGATGAACATGCAGTTGGAGCAGCCTTATGTTTGTCTAACTTTGCCGATCACGTTAAATTAGACGACCCTACATTACACTTATTAGACGCATTCCTTCGGGTACGCATTCTTTTTTCTCCCAACATGCCGTTACATTATTTTCATTTACTGAATAACTGTGCAACACATCTTACGACAACTTTCAGTCGACATTGAAACAAGCTGCTGATTCTGCTGGATTTCATTAGTCCTAGAATTAATTTCGAAAGCGTAAGTGTACATGCCATCTCAGCTTTCCCGACCGCTCTGCCACTAAGTAAAACTATTCGAGTAGGCCTTTTAAATGTGTACGTTACCGTGAAAAGTTGAACCATGATTTTCCACCCTCTGCCTCACTCTCTCAAACGAGCCCGGATTAGTAGATAATCTTAATAAGAAGATTTCTCTCGGGAGCAGTAATCATATCTATGCTTTTTAATTTCATCCGTCCGTTTTCTGTATTACCCATCTTTCGTCATAGGAGATCACACTGGTGTAAATGGTTACCTTACGGCAGAATAGTTATGATTTCCCCCCTAAGTTGTTGTTACAGCCGTGGCCACATGGTTTGTTATCTCAAGATAAAACGGGTGCTATAAGTCGTTTTGTGTTCGATCATATATACCAAAAATTTATTTACGAAAATCGTGCCACCTGACCGCAACGTAGGCCTACAGCTGACACAAAGCTACAGGTAAGTGCATTGACGCCGTCCGTACTAACACTTCAGATTTAAAATCTTTCTGCCATATCTCAAATATGAAGTAACCCGAGTCGTTTCACAACCAGCTGTCTAAGAATCTTAGTTAACTCTATCGTTCGCAGCCTGCTTACAGCTAATGACATGACCATCAAAACCCGACAAAGAGTTGAATTCATTGCAACTATTCGAAGTCCTTAGCATCCAACGATTTTCATCCTTTAACCTATGTAAAGCAGAATATTATTTCCATAGTTCTCACCAAATTTAAGAAGTCAATCTCCAGCATGCCTCAGAGAGAGATCATACTACCACCCGCACTGGCCCTATGCTGTCTATAGAACAAGGCCCCGATGTGAGCGTCATGAGAACCAAACGGAACCAAACAGTGCAACCGTATATACCACCGGCGCCTTACTTTTGCCGTTCTACACTTATCGATTAATTTTCTATTCACCTCACGAGCTTAACAGTTAAATGGAGCTAAACCAGAAGCGGAAAAGGATTAGCGATAGACAAAACAATTCAGAACAACACGGTCGCAACTTTTCCCCTCAGGTATTGTTTTTGTTGCGATGTTTCAGCTCTGAACGCGAAACTAATTATGACGCGTACGGACCGTCGTTGCTCCGTGCGCTATCTAAAGATAGATGTTTACGAAGTTGGTAACCCAACACCGCGACCACTAAACAAGTATGTTGTTGAGATACCAATGCGTAACTTGATATGATTGGTTGACTAGATAGTAAGTATACGTCTAATTCAATACTATGTGCGATTTCAACAATTCGAAATACTCTTAACATACCGTTACCGTCCTATAGGAAAGAAATCTCTTCAAGCCATCCGCAGCGTTTATATCCGATCTTTTATTGAACATAACCTAGTGATGTTTACAGATCTTAAAAATGGTAACATACATTGCGACGTGTGTAGCGAGCTACTACGAATGCAGTGTTAATTTTTCGAAACCACACCTACGAATCTGTGTTGGAAATCCTCCATCTTAACCCACCCAAGTACTAAACACTTTGAGGAGGCCTACTCAGTTACTTCCCTCACTTTAAAGGTCTCGCGATGGTATTTCTCAT
The DNA here is from genome assembly GCA_008508345.1 of Paragonimus westermani. Lineage (NCBI taxonomy): Eukaryota > Metazoa > Platyhelminthes > Trematoda > Plagiorchiida > Troglotrematidae > Paragonimus > Paragonimus westermani. Next base: position 30,992 of record QNGE01004858.1, on the reverse strand, counting down.
TTCTGCGGGCTGAAGGTCTGTAAGTTCACGAGAAACTATACAAGATGACGCTTCGACCATTTGTTGGACGCAACGTTTTCTCCCACGGGTTGTTAGTCCACTAGAATACGCTAACACTGGTCACGGTCAGTGCTCCGTCTAGTTCGAAGTTAAAACACTGTTAGATTCACGATTTCCTAGCCAAAACAGCCTTTAGGATACGCGTCCTTTTTCATTCTTTTTTAGGAAAACGAACGTCTGCGTCAGGTTGAGTGAAAACCTAATCGACTATGGAAGCACGTGCTTTCGGCTCGTTTGCCTGTCACTGGATGGCTCACTGCAATACATTCGTTCCAGTTCAGTAAACATACGGAGGTTCTGGTGAACTCAGTATGGCTAGATGTACTGTAAACTACGTAGGCTTAAATCACGATGCTGGTTGTAGAGTGTAAACGTGGTGGATTGTTTAAGGAACGTAAAATCATTTGTGTGGCATACTTTCTGTGCTTCGTGCAGTTTTCTACGGACTAGAATGCATAATTTAGAATATGCAGAAAAAATTAAACTATCGACCAACATTATTTTCAAGTCTATGTGTGAACCTGAAACTTATATTGCTATGTAACAACCGAGGTTTTAGGTTTATGTATAGATTTGTCCATAAATCCTGAAATGAATGCATATTGACTACCCTCTGAACCTTATCAGCTGAAAAGTCCGCATAAAATGAAGGTAAACTTAGGGTCAGGACGCTAGTAAACTGTGGGCGGATACAAACTACAAGCCACCCACGGCTGTTGCTCAGTGTGATGGGAACGACAAATCAAGTTTTTTCGACTCTTACTATGCAAGACCCGGTGATACAGGGTGTTGAGGATCGATCGATTTGTGCGTTTATGGCGATCGGATGAGTCTGTTGAGCCATACGATGGAGTTGTGACTGAGGCAGAATGACGTACTCATTCGTGAGCCACTAAACCCGTTTGTGCAGACTGTCTGTGCACTCACCGTGGGCAGACACTGAAGCATTCATTGTTAATGTAAGTCTCTGGTTGCACGTTTGTCTTTTTCGGGGCCTGATTTATCATACGTTAATATATTACCTCTGCATGTACTTGTGTGAAAACGAAAGAGGCGATACTTATTCACATGATGGCAATTGTATGTATTGTACCTTCGAAAGTGCTCCCGATATTGATTGTTGATGCCTTAGAGAACAAATCTAGTGCATACTGGATATGTTCGGTAAAGATACATAGTGTTTAACGAGTTCGACATGGTGCTCTTATATTTATATACTTGCATGATAATGTGTTCAACGGGTGTTCACGAGTTCTAACCCATTTTCTAGTGCAGCAAATTAAGATTGCGTTGAAGTCGGCGAACCTATGAGAATTCAATATAACTGCCGGTGAAAAGCACTTTCAACCACTGGAAACGGTGATGTGTGGCGGTATTGGTACACATAGGTCAGTTTAGAGATGGTATTCTGAAGATCGTGGAGAGAAAGGTTATGCGTTCTCCCATTCGTTATTTCCCCTTTGGGTGATGCCATCATAATTAGCAGCTGGTTGGTAGCTGCCCAGAAAACAGCTGTCATTCCAAGACTTCTTAAGACTGCATATGATAAGTATGCACAGAAACACTTGCAACCGAGCTCAGATGATCCGGAGTTACCAGGTACCTTATTTGTTACAAGTTAGCCGAATCAAAGTTTGTCAAACGTAGCAACATTCTACTTCAGTTATTTCCAAATGTGCTGAAAAAGTGGAAGTGTGATACACACCAGGTAAATTGCCACGCAGTAATGATACAATAAACGGATTCGCCTCTGAAACGTCCGATGTAGGTTGATTATTTCAGCTGGTTAACAGTTCATCAGTAAACACTCACAATTTCCAGGTGATGACAGTGCCCAGGGTAACTGGAAAAACAAGAAAATGTAGGCCCACTCCCGTCAGATATTCAATTCTACCATGCAGCTCCGTTGGAGCACACGTCAACATGGTGTCCACTTCCCCTTCGGCTGCATCACATATGGTGCGCAGACAATCATCTACGATGAAAGTTGTCAGAGGGCATTGCTTCGAAACCTATCGTTCTCAGGAAGTGCCTTGAGATGAACGATCACTAAGGCTGACTTACTGCAGTTGCGTATATCTACCCCGACCAGTTTAAATGTTTGTAGTGAGATCACCTTCGACGTCCCAAAATTCTAAACTCCCCGCGACGTGAGATTTGCCTTGCCAGTACCACCGCGCCTGTTCACATTACCTTGTGAATGTAAATTCACTACAAACCACTAGCACCAAAGTTCGTGGGCTGGCATAAGTATCGCAGTTATGCTCTCAGCTGTGTAATGAATTCGCACTATCTCTACCCCTGTGGGTTACATTCACTAGGATAACAATGTTGAGCGATTACCGTTGGGAACGCCGCTTAACCAGTCTAACGCTTGTTTGAATTCTGAAGGTCGACTGGAATTTTCCGTCGGTGCACTCTTCCACTATGGTGTCTGCTGTGCGGTTGTGCTCAAGGTGCTCTCACGTCCAGCTCCCTAGCACCCTTTAATTGTTACGTTGAAGTCTGTTGTGAACGGTGAGTAAATCGATAAATAAAGTTTGTTTGCAGACTCATCGTTTTCTCCCTGCGACTTCCGATTCACGGTAGCATAAGGTTGGGGAAACCCTGGGCGTACGAATTCGGGATCTAGCATTACAATTTGGTGAGCCCGTTCCATAAGCTTTTCTATACTGATTTTTATTATTTATTGCACCCTTTGTATACGCTAGATTTAATTATTTCTCTCGTGTTTGCATACTTATATTCATTCATATATAGCACTAAATTTCGTGCCCCGGTTCCGCTAGTTTCTAAGCGTTTGTATTTTTTCGGAATCCCATGTATATTTGAATGATGCAGTCAGATACCTCAGACCGCAAACTGGAGCTCGCCGAGATAGATGCGAAGGAAAACGCCTTAAGCTTTCGTGTCCTCGATTATGTCCCGAACGTCCCGGAGTACTGACTGGCGCAGCTTGACCTGCAATTCCAGTTAGCACGCATCACTAGCCAGACTGCCAAGTTTACATACTTTGCTACCGCGTTGCCAATGTCGGTCTCACCCTATGTCCGAGATTTAGTGATTAGACCACCTGAGAGCAACCCTAACGACGCACTGAAGAACGCATTCTTAGAACGTGCTGTCGTATCGGAAGGGAAGCGTCTTAAGCAGGTCCTTAGCGAGATACAGCTAGGAGATCTTACTCCATCTCAACTGCTTCAACAGTTAAAACAGGTGGGACAAAATCACAGGATTGACGACAAACTCATGCGTTACCTTCGGATGCAGATGTTGCCCGACTTTGTACAGGCAATTATTTCTCCATTCATGTCAACGAGTTCTTTGGATGACTTGGCAAAATCGGCCGACTCAGTCATCTAACACCTTCCCAGCAAAATGCACCAAGTCGGTGCACACACAGAAAGCACACCCGCCAAATCGATAGCAAAAGTGGAAGAACTTTGTCGAGAAATTCAAACTCATAAAGCTTCTCGTTGTCGCCCCACTTCCAGAGGACGTAGCCGTTCTAGGTCGCGTTCAAGAACGGGGTATTGCTGGTACCATCACATGTTTGGGACCAAGGCACGGAAATGCGTTAAGCCGTGCATCTTCTCAACCGCCTCAGAAAACGGAACTGCCATTAAGTAATGGCGACAACTGTTGCTGGCAGTCCTACACCTGGTCGTCTACTTATTTATACACGATGGGAGTTCTAGGTTGCGTTTTCTAGTGGACACCGTCGCTCAGGTCAGTGTCGTACCACCTAGAAAAGAGGACATGCCCCGATCAACGCCCTTCCAGCTGCGTGCTGCCAATGGAACCCTAATACGAACTTTTGGCACACGCTCCTTGACGTTGGACGTGAAACTGCGGCGTGCTTTTCGTTGGGTGTTCATTATAGCGGATGTGCCAGATGCCATTTTGAGCATGGACTTCTTAAATCATTTTCGGTTGGTCGTTGACGCAGGTCACCACAAGCTCCTAGATCCTCTAACGAGTATATCCTCTATAGGGACCACTTTTTCGCCGACTGTCCTCAGCCCACTGCTTGCTGAACCAAACGGTGACGATAGATATCGAGCGGTATTGCGTGAATTCACGGAGTTGACCCGTCCACCTAACGAGTTACCTGCCGTCATTACGGACGTGGTACACCACATGAAAACGAAAGGTCCACCAGTTTTTCAGCGATCGCGGAGGTTAGCGCCAGACAAACTGCGCATCGCTCGTGCTGAATTCCAACACATGCTGGACATGGGTATAATCCGCCCCTCCAATAGCCCATTGGCATCTCCTCTGAATATGGTGCCAAAGAAAACAGAAGGTGATTGGCGTCCTTGCGGAGATTATCGTGGATTGAAAAATGCCACTGTTCCAGATAGGTACTCTGTGCCACATGTCCACGATCTAACTACCAGCCTCGCTGGTAAAACCATCTTCAGCAAAATTGACCTCGCCCGCGCCTATTACCAGATACCGGTAGCACAAGAGGATATACCCGAGACGGCTATTACCACTCCATTCGGTTTGCTCGAATTTGTGCGCATGCCTTTTGGTCTTCGTAACGCAACACAGACGTTCCAACGTCTGATTAATGAAGTCATCCGTGGGCTAGACTTCATTTATGCATACATAGACGACTTCCTCTTGGCTAGCTCTGTCCCGGAAGAGCATATAACCCATCTACGGAGGCTGTTTCAACGTCGGGCATCATACGGCCTCATCGCCAACGGAGCTAAGTCCGAACTTGGTCAAGCCTCGTTAGATTTTTGGGCCACAGCATCTCTGCAGATAGGATTGAACCGCTTGATTTCAAGGTCGAGGCTATTCGATCGTGCCAATTTCTTGACAAAATTCCCAAGCTTCGCCGCTCCAGTGGACTCGTGAATTATTACCGTCGATTTATTCCCAACTGCGCCAAGCTAACGCAACCTTTGACTGATTTTCTCCGGGGTAATAAACGAATGTTCCACCTAACCACCGAAGCCTCCATGGCTTTCGTCAATGTTAAGCAAACACTCGCCTCTTCAGTCATATTGCATTTCCAACAACCGGACGCACCGATTAGTATCGCCGTGGGTGCCATGGGTGCAGTGCTACAGCAAGCAGTTCGCGAGACGTGGTAACCGATCGCATTCTTTTCTCAACGTCTCAGCGATACTGAAACGCGATACAACGCCTTCGTTCGTGAACTCTTGGCCGTGTATAGGGCTGTGCGCCACTTTCGCCACGCACTCGAGGGCCGCGATTTCATTATTTTCACGGATCATAAACCTCTAGTGTATGCTTTGCGGAATTACACCGATAAATATTCGCCTCGAGAAGCTCGACGGCTAGACCATATAGCCCAGTTTTCTACGGACATTTGCCATGTCTCTAGAACTGCCAACGTCGCCGCAGATACTCTATCACGAACGCACAAAGTGTCTACAGCCACCGGCTTGATATCACATCACAACAAAGCGGTACAACAACAGTACGATTGCACGTTCATGGATGATCTGAAACGCACGATCATATGCCGTGTCACGGTTTCATTGATGTCTTCGCCCGGTACCATTATATGTGACAATACGCTGGGATACCCCAGGCCAGTCGTGCCACATTCGTTACGAAAAGCAGTTTTCGAAGCGTTGCATAACCTGTCACATTCAGGGATACGCGCATCACTAAGACTGGTCGCGGATCGATTCGTCTGGTCTAACATGAATCGGGACGTACGCCATTGAGCCCGTTGCTGTCTCGCATGTCGACATTCCAAGGTCAACCGTCACAGGCGCATCCCCTTAGACCCTTTTTCAGCTCCCGACGATTGTTCTGAACATGTCCACCTGGACCTCGTCGGGCCACTTCCACCTTCGAGGGGCTAAACCCACCTGCACACGTGTGTCGACCGGTTCACTCGCTGGCCAGAAGCCATACCGTTGTCGGGCACATCAACAGTGTCTGTGGCTCAAGATTTTTCGAGCATCGGGTTGCACGTTAGGGTTGTTCGTCGACTATTACAACTGACCGCGGTACGCAGTTCGAGTCAACTTTATTTTCACAACTTACCAGGCTGTTAGGCGTGCATCGAGCGCGCACCACAGCATATCACCCGCAAGCGGATGGAATCGTAGATCTTCTCCATCGCTAGCTCAAAGCTTCATTACGTGCTCACGAGCAAATGGATTGGACAGAAACTTTACCCCCAGTTCTACCCGGTAATCGCAATTGTGTCAAGGATGACAGTACGACTCCAGCGTTACTTGTCTACGGTCGTCCTTTAAGCCTCTCAGCTGATTTCTTTCAATCGTCAAGCGAAACTGCTGTCGGCACTCACGACTACGCCAACGGACTAGCCAAATACATGCGATCACTACAACCGAGTGCTACACGTATTCAAAGATCTTCTCACGTTCCAAAAGAACTTAGCAATTGTGGGTTCGCGTTTCTGCGAACAGACTGTGTTAAGAAACCGCTGCAACAACCGCATAAAGGACCTTTTCGAAAACCTATGTGATTGACAGTTTCGGTCAGCACCTCACCGTCTTTGTTGACAGTCTTAAACCTTCTTTCACCGACTCATCCACCGGTTTGACATACAAACATCACCTGAGCCGTCTCCATCCACCTTAACCTCTGATTTAGCTCCAGCGTTGCCTTCCGCATCTATCCTTGACGAAATCCCTCCTCAACATACAACTCGTTCAGGGAGGCGCGTCCATTTTTCCACGCGCTTTCTGAAGTAGTTTACTTTTTCTGTTTAGCATTTATTGTACAGTTGATAATTCATTATGTGTATTCCATGCTCTTATCTACCGGCAGCTAACAGTTTTTCTTAAGTACAATTTACCGACTCGCTTTACACAGAAGATACCTGCACATAATTGTAAATATCCTCAGGCGCTGCAGGACACACGTTACGGTGGGTATCTGCCTTTTTCTCTAACGTTCAGATACTTCAAATTTCCTTATACCAAGACCTGACCGGATGCATAGCAAGAGTTGCTGGGCCCAAGGAGAAAACCTTGAACGCCGTAGCAATTTGTGCCTGCGCAGTGAAAAAATCACACCCCGCGTCATGTCCTCAGGAGGCGTTTTCAGGTTGGGTGGCTCGCACGCGACTGGCCAGCAAGACATAAACTGTCGCCCAGGAATAATTCCTATATAAGTCACCCTTCTAGGGGGGGGTGATTCAGTGAGATCACCTTTGACGTCCCAAAATTCTAAACTCCAGTACCACCCCGCCAGTTCACATTACCTTGTGAATGTAAATTTACTACAAACCACTAGCATCAAGGTTGATTTTGTCAAGGTTTGTTGCGTTATTTTGATATTGCTGAGGTTTGATTGATGTTGAAAGGTGGCCCTACGCTTTACTCTCTTCCCAAAATGAGATACATTATTCCTCCTTGTTCTTACACAACCTGCTTCCACCGTTTCCCTTACCCCTATTTACTCCGAGCCATGTAAACTTCCAAATACCGAAATTAGACATTTTTCTTCCATATTTTCACTTGAGTAACT
>QNGE01004858.1:0-23024 GCA_008508345.1 Paragonimus westermani | reverse complement strand
CAGTCTAACGCTTGTTTGAATTCTGAAGGTCGACTGGAATTTTCCGTCGGTGCACTCTTCCGCTATGGTGTCTGCTGTGCGGTTGTGCTCAAGGTGCTCTCACGTCCAGCTCCCTAGCACCCTTTAATTGTTACGTTGAAGTCTGTTGTGAACGGTGAGTAAATCGATAAATAAAGTTTGTTTGCAGACTCATCGTTTTCTCCCTGCGACTTCCGATTCACGGTAGCATGAGGTTGGGGAAACCCTGGGCGTACGAATTTAGGCTCTAGCAATACGTGGCAGTAAGGCGCATATTGCACCTGATACTTTCTCTTGAGCTAGTGCTCCAATTAGACCAATCTCATAATACTTTAGTGGAACAGAGAGTTTGGTGAACAGTACCTCAATGCAAATACAAGATCTCACGGTAGGTGTCCGCAATTAATTCCGCTACACTAAAGCTGCTGCTTATTTCAAGAAGATTCTCCCCTTCAGTAATAACGGCTTTGGTTCCTCCAGCGAGCTAAATGAGCATTGCCGAGGTTATTCCACGACAACGAAAAGCACGATAACCAGGACAGCGTACGGGCAGAAGGCGAAACGCGCGAGGACGACGTGTGTGTTGATTCAAACAACAGACAAATAGTTAATCTGTACAATGAACATAACCGGTATGCAGAATGGTACGTAACAAGAGCTCGAAAGGGTGACAGACTACAATACCAGTGCATCAGCAAACACATTGCACCCTATTAGGGAATGGATGACTGCTGAGATAACGCGATTGGCGAGCAAAAAGTCAACATTTCTTACTTCGCCTGCGGCCTCAATAACATAGTTACAAGGAACTGAAAGAAAAATATAAGAGTGAGAGTTCTACTCCGTAAGCGGTGGGATAAACAACCCAATATTTTCCATTTAGGTTGATTATTTCTTGAGGATCACTACTGCAGCGGTGTTCGAATGTTGTATAACAGGCAGTTCCGTTGTGAGTAGTATACTACTGACAAGTAGTATATTACTCACAGGCGACATTCAGGAAGAGGAGGACAAGCCCCGAACACGACGAACAAGAAGACACTTTCGGAACTCTGTATACGTGCTGTGTGAGTACTTCCACCAAGGCAAGCGACAGCGTACTCTCACCCAATGTATGTGAGTACACGTCTGTCGTGCAAATGAGTGCACGCGTTTGTGGTTTAGTTTTTGACATGACCTGTACGGAGGTTTGCGCAACGGACGAACTCGCATGCCAAGCGTCTTTTGCGGACACAACAGAACTTTACTTTGGAATATGATGGAACGATTACCGACGTCGGCGGCACTGGACAAATGACCTATTCCTGGTTGCAAAACACCTTCACACTTGCTCGAAAGTCATATTAGGTATTATTTCTCATATAAGCTTACCCTGTTAGGTAACTGGAACAGGTACACACGAGGGCGAAACCACCCTTGGCAGTATTTTCAATGAACACCGCAAAGGATGCCCATGTTTTACACGGGAAAAACGCAGTCTACGCAACACGCGTGCATCCAACCGAGTGGAGGCGAATTCCAGGTATGCCTGTGGTTACATCACCTCATTCTGAAAATGTTTCCATAATACTGACAGAATTAAACTATTGGGTTACTACCGTTGTTATATATGCTATATATTACACATACAATATAGCACCCATATATTTGTAACCGTGTAACATTTTTGCATTGTTCGAATTATGATTTATATCTCTGTGTGATGAGATATATTTAAGTTCATCAAACATAACCTGCTACATCTAAAAACTTATCTTGTGTTGTTAATTGATCCATTAGAATTTGTTTCGCAGAGGGCAAACTGTCATACGTTAAGTCATTTCTAGCGGTCCCGAGCATTATACTGTAGTGAGATCACCTTCGACGTCCCAAAATTCTAAACTCCCCGCGACGTGAGATTTGCCTTGCCAGTACCACCGCGCCTGTTCACATTACCTTGTGAATGTAAATTCACTACAAACCACTAGCACCAAAGTTCGTGGGCTGGCATAAGTATCGCAGTTATGCTCTCAGCTGTGTAATGAATTCGCACTATCTCTACCCCTGTGGGTTACATTCACTAGGATAACAATGTTGAGCGATTACCGTTGGGAACGCCGCTTAACCAGTCTAACGCTTGTTTGAATTCTGAAGGTCGACTGGAATTTTCCGTCGGTGCACTCTTCCACTATGGTGTCTGCTGTGCGGTTGTGCTCAAGGTGCTCTCACGTCCAGCTCCCTAGCACCCTTTAATTGTTACGTTGAAGTCTGTTGTGAACGGTGAGTAAATCGATAAATAAAGTTTGTTTGCAGACTCATCGTTTTCTCCCTGCGACTTCCGATTCACGGTAGCATAAGTTTGGGGAAACCTTAGTTGTACAAATTCATGAACCTTTCACCACACTTCACGGCTGGTGATCGTTTGATCATGAACCACTTATAAGTGTATTTAACACGTAATAAACCATGTGCTTGGCTGTGTGTTCATAGCCTTTATCCCTAAACAAACTCTAGCCACTATAATAAATGATATTTTGCTAATTGTGTTCATCAGTACATTTCCGTTTGTTTTGGTTCTGCACCTGCTTTTGTTTTAGTCAAGCTGATTGTTTTGTAACATCCTTCCCGGGGCTAAAAAACTCTCTCCGTGCCTCGTTAGCTTGACGTATCTCTCTGTACACTCCATTTTCCAGGGTCGGTAGTAATACGTGGGGTCAGCGCGCTAATAGTTGGCTTTTGATTGTCGATCGATTGTCGATAGTGATCAAGTGCTCTTCGCACTATGTCGAGCTTTTCCACAGGTACGCAATTATCAGACGCGGAAAACAAAGGGCTGTTGAGGGGATAGACCAAATCTTTGTTCGACGAAATATACAGGTGGTCTCTGATAGCGCTATAAAAAGCAACGACACGCGAATTAGCTAGAGAGGCTAGAGACCGGCCGTCGACGAGCGAGCAAACCGGAATAATGTGACACGCGTGTCTTTCGGATTCACACCACGGTCACATGACATGTAAACGAACAATCGGACAGCATGCATCATGCGAGCGTTCTTAATAGCCCAGGTACAATATGCAACTGTGAGTTTTGGAACTATTTTACACACCATACCGCAGGCAGGCCAGTGGAATCTCCACGCCGCTAGGGTGCTCACTGACAGGGTCTTATTTTGTTGGATCAGCTGCAACAGTTTGCTTTCTGCCCCGGGCCGGATGTTACAAAAAAAGCAGCCTGACTTGAACAACAGCAGGTGCAAAATCAAACTCATCGAAAATGTACAGATGAATGCGACTGTCGAAATTTTATTTATTATAGTCGCTACATAACCCCTGAGTAATCTCAAGATCACTTAGGGATTTGTCAGGGATTTGAGACACAATACCTAACTCAACCCTAACAAGTATACCGGACTGGGAACTAGTTTATACGTATGACGAAAACTTCCTGAAGTTTAACGCGGTTTTTTTGTGTTTCATAAATACCGAGTATACCGGCTCACAGGCGAATAGTACGGTCTCAGCAACCAAAACACAGTTGGTCAAAAGCCCTATGAACACAATCGGTGAGAATATACACGTAATAAAACGTGAAATCAAGGTCGGTACGCTGCTGAATTGTGATTGGCTGCATGTCACCACCTACGCACGGTTGTTGCTCAATGTCACTGAGATGACGAATCAAGGTGTACTCTCACCGTGCCAGGCTCATAGGTGCGGGGTGTTGGGGACTGATCAATGTGCGTGGGCTTGTCGATTGGATGCATCTGTTGGACCATATGGCGTGGTCGTGGCCGGAGCCGCATGACGCATTCAATCGTGGGTGAGTAAACGTCTCGACGCAGACTGCTTCTAATCGATACCTACAGCGGTTGTTGGCAAGCCCCGAGGCTTTTATTACGTAGGTGAGTTAGGGTTTATGTTCACCGTTTTTGGAACGTGACTTCTCAGGCACTACTCTATTGCCACCACACAAAACTGTGTGGGGGCAAAGATGAGAGTATGAATAAGTAGAAATAATGGTGTATGCTGTATCTTTGAAAATGTTCTCCATATAGCTAGTTTATGTCTTATTGAGCCAGTTTGGTGTCCATTGGCTGCGTTGGGTATAGCATTGTTACCCTCAAACGACTTGCTCTGGCGTTCTTATACCTATGGTGTTGTACGACAGTGTGATCAACTGTAGTTCACATGTATCTTCCTATTGTTCATTACAGCAAGTTGAGAATGTGCCAAAGTCGACGAACTTACAAGAATTCAATACAACTGCCATCGAAGAGAACTGTCAAGCGTTGGAATTGCCGATGCCTGTTAACAGTGAACTCCATTAATTGGTCTGAACATGGTGTCTTTAGAACAATACAGAGGAGAAATGTGTTCCTCCACGTCCTACTTCCACTCTTTAAGTGATGTTGTTATCCGTGATGTGGCTACTAGCAGTTGGTCAGCCGCAGGGGAGTGTGGAACAGTCTCCAGAATGATAAAAGGTTTGGAAGAGTGGGTCTCAGAATATCAGAGTTCCAGAAGAGCGGTTACAGCGCTCTTACGAATAATTAATCCTTTGGCGAGATTGTAGCGACCTCTTGGAATGACTTGACTTTTATTGGTATTTCGTTGTGAAATTTTACACTTCCGATGGCGGCACGTTTGTTTATCTCAATCGTATGTTCTATTTCCGCTCATTGAAATTTCCTCACTTTGCCGTTCCACGCGCCACACGCAGGACGTCTTCTGGCTGTACCGTTGTGTTCTTTCTCGGTCGTGGCAATAGACATTGCATTGCGCTGTTCGCTGCTTCTGAATTACTGCTGTTTGGGTAACTCACCGTACCTGGAGTGAAACGTTGTACGATCCCGACAAAATTTCACGTCAGTTGGTGAGTGAGTTCCTTACTGTGAATCGTTATATTTTTTGACCGTATTGCTTAAATTGTATTTTGGCTGCATTGTTATTGGTGAAATACTAGGTCCATCTAAATCTTCTTATTTGGTGGAACGTTTACTCTATTTTTCCCGTATTGCAAACTACCAGGCGTTGCCATGTCCAGCGAAGATACCAAGCCACTCGATTCGCATACCCTCGGCGCGCTTACCTTAACGGTTCCCCCATTTCTTAAGACAGACCCGTTACTGTGGTTTGTCTATCTTGAGGCCGAGTTAGTTGACAAACAAACTGCGTCTGATCAGGCGAAGTTCAGCCAGTTGGTGTCTAGGTTTCCGAAGAAAGTCACAGTGCGACTGCGTGACGTCCTCTTTATTGGGCCTGCGGAACATCGCTACGACACCCTCAAGGAGGCTGTAATCAAGCGAGTAACCCCGTCTGAGAAGACCCGCTTGCAGTAGGCATTCAGTGGGTTACAACTGGGTGACAAGCGCCCCTCTACTCTGCTTCGTGAGACGCAACAGCTTCTTGGCGCCTCTCACATGGACGAGTCACTGCTACGAGAGTCATGGATGCGGAGGCTACCGAAAACAGTCGAGGCTATTGTGTCCGTAGCCCGCTCACAACTGCTCTTGGAAGCTGCCGAGGTCGTCGATCAAGTGGTCGAGCGTTTTCAACCATTCCAATGGTTTAAGAGTAACTGTAATCCCTGCCACATCAGCCGCGGAACAGCCTGTGAGCTCACACTCAACAGACTTCACAGAGGTCAGGGCCTTAATGGCAGAAGTAGCTGCTCTGCGCAGGGACTTAGATAAGGTGACGATTAGCCATTTCAGGAATCGCTTCTCGCGACGTCGTCGTACCGGCAGGTCACCACGTCGACGTAATCCACATCCCCGTAAAGGCTTCTGCTGATATCATGAGCGGTACAGTGCTAAGGCTATCAACTGTACAATGCCTCGCTTTCTCCTTTCCCTGCTTCAGGAAAACCGGATCGCCGACGCGTAATGGCGACTAACGTCGCCGGCACATCCACCCCCAGTGGTCTTATGTTTGTTAAGGACCTCTCCACGGGGACCGGATTTCTGGTGGACACAGGAGCGTAGGTTAGCGTAGTCCTACAGACCCCCTCCAAGGCGATACAGTCAGGCGCTCCTCAGCTCCGTGCCGCCAATGGCACTGTTATTCAGACTTTTGGCCAGCGTTCACTGACGTTGGACTTGAGTCTCCGACGCAACTTCCGTTGGATTTTCGTCGTTGCTGCTGTACCGTTTGTCATCATCGGCATCGAGTTCCTCCGGCTATTCGACATTTCAGTCGATACACGACGCCGGAGAGTAATGGATGCCGTAATACGATTACGCATTGACGGCAACCTCACGATTTTCGCAGCCATCAGTCCTCTTTATGCAACACCGGCTACCTCACCGTCTTTTACGGAACTTTTTAAACAGTTTTCACAATTTGTCCGGATATCAAACGCCGTGCCTGCGGTGACCTCCAATGTCACATATCACATTGAAACCAAAGGCCCGCCCATATCGGCTAGGCCCCGCAGATTGGCTCCTGAGAAGCTCAAACTCGCTAGGCAGAGTTCGAACACATGCTAGAGCTCGGGATAATTTGCCCTTCCAACAGTTCTTGGGCATCTCCGTTGCATTTAGTTCCATACACATCAGGAGGCTGGCGACCTTGCGGTGACTACCGTAGACTCAGTGAGGTTACAGTCCCCGGTAAGTGTTCTATTCCGCATATGCACGATCTCACGACTTGTCTCGCAGGCAAAAACATCTCCAGCAAGATCGATTTAGTCCGCGCCCATCACCAGATTCCTGTGGTGGCCAAAGATTGTTGTGATTACTCCATCCGGTCTTTTCGAGTTTCTTCGAATGCCATTTGGATTGACCAACGCCGTCCAGACGTTCCAGCGTTTTACGCACGAAGTCACCCGCGGTCTGGACTTCGTTTATCCCTAACTCGACGATCTCCTAACTGCTAGCTCTTCTGAGGTGGAGCACCTATAGCACCTACGTAGTTTATTTGATCGGTTGGCTAACTACAGCGTCACAGTCAACCCATCAAAGTGCGAGCAAGACAAACTGCTATTGAGTTTCTAGGTCATCAGATTTCGGCCCAGGGTATTACCGCACTTATTGCTAAGGTTAGAGCCACACTGGATTACCCTGAACCTTCTTCCTTCAAGGAACTCCGCAGATTCTGTGGCTTAGTGAACCACTATCGTCGATTTATTCCTCGTTGTGCACATATAATTCAGCTGATGACCGACCTCCTCCGCGGAGGCAGTCGTCAACTGTAATTCACCAAATCAGCGCGTACGGCCTTTAAAGCGCTCAAGGAAACTATCTCCAAAATAACTCTGCTTGCGCATCCTGACCCTAGTGCAGAGTTGTCGACTGTAACCGACGCTTCAGATACAGCCGTGGAAGCTATTACAGCAGTTCGTCGAAGGTCAATGGCAACCGTTAGCGTTCTTTTTCGCACGGTTACAGCCTACGGGGAGTCGCTATAGCACGTTCGGAAGAGAATTGCTTGCAATTTACCTCGCAATACGCCATTTTTGGCACGCAGTTGAAGGCCGACAATTTACGGTTCACACTGATCATAAGCCATTGGTGTATTCACTGAACTCATCGTCGGACAGATGTTCTCCCAGGGGAATCAGGCACTTGGATTATATCTTCCAGTTTACGACAGATACGTTATGTTTCAGGTGTCCTCAATCCTGTTGCTGACGCTCTATCGCGCGTATATCAGGTGAGCAATTCTACGGCTACTGCTGAAGATTTGGCCGCCATGGTCGCTGCCGAAGTAGGCGATTCGGAGATGGAGCATCTTCGTCAAAGTAGCTTCCTCAAACTACAGTCCGTTCGGCTGACTTCCCCGGAGGGCCTCATCCTGTGTGATGCTTCTCAAAGCGTACCTAGGCATGTAGTGCCCTTATCGTTTCGTCGTGCAGTGTTTGACGCACTGGTCAACCTGTCACACCCCGGCATACGTGCTTCCGTGAAACTTATCACTGAGGGTTTGGTATGGCCTAAAGTAAACCAATACGTCCAAAATTGGGCTCGTTGCTGTCTGCAGTGTCAACGTTTCAAAGTCGTTAGGCACACCAAGAGCCCTGTAGGTGCCTCTCCTGCACCTGACGCACGTCCTCATCACATGCACGTCAACCTTGTTGGACCGTTACCACCTTACAACGGCTTTACCTTCCTATTGACTTGTGTCGACCGCTTTACTAGGTGGCCAGAGGCAATTCCACTCCCTCACTGCGCATCTGAAACGGTGACTGGCGCCTTTTTGGAGCGTTGGGTGGCGCGGTTTGGTTGTCCGGCAGTGGTAACTACCGATCGTGGTTCTCATTTTGGAGGATCTTTGGATCTCTTGGATACCCTTGGTTGCAGACATATCCACACTACCGCCTATCACCTAGAGTCTGACGAGATGGTAGAACGCTTTAATCGTCGGTTGAAAGCAGCCCTCTATGCTCAGTCGAACCCAACTTGGTAAGAGGTTTTACCCCTAGTCCTCCTCCGGATCCGTAGCACTGTCAAGGTGGACTTGAAAGCCACACTAGCTCAGCTCGTTTACGACTGTACCCTACGTCTACCTCAATAGTTAGTGTCTCTTTCCACAGCGAAACCTGTCGATTACGGAATGTATGTGGCATGCTTGGCGAATCACATGCGACAGTTACGTCTAGTTCATCCGCGGGGTCGGTCATCATCCGTGCATTTGCACGAGAAGCTTCCTTATTGTTCTCACGTCTTCATACGCGCAGACGGCTCGCGCAGGCCTCTGCAGCCCCATATNTTCAACCCTAGTCCTCCACCGGATCCGTAGCACTGTCAAGGTGGACTTGAAAGCCACACTAGCTCAGCTCGTTTACGACTGTACCCTACGTCTACCTCAATAGTTAGTGTCTCTTTCCACAGCGAAACCTGTCGATTACGGAATGTATGTGGCATGCTTGGCGAATCACATGCGACAGTTACGTCTAGTTCATCCGCGGGGTCGGTCATCATCCGTGCATTTGCACGAGAAGCTTCCTTATTGTTCTCACGTCTTCATACGCGCAGACGGCTCGCGCAGGCCTCTGCAGCCCCATATGCAGGTCATTTTCGTGTGTTGCAACGAAACGAAAACTCGTTTACTGTCGAGCGTGATAATGAGCATGACGTTGTTTCGATTGATCGAGTCAAACCAGCCTTCCTTGAGGAAGATGACACCAATGTATTACCAAAAAACTGCAACTTCGCCATCACGTCCCGAACATACATCAAACACATCGGACATCAACCCTGCATTTAACCCTCCACTGCATGGCCGACACTGTAGACGCGCCCGAAGGTCTGTAAAGTTTGCAGAATACGTTAGTTTTCTACGTTTAACACGTTTTTTGTAACAACTCTCTTGTTATTTTGATGTCGTTTGTTCCCTCGCATACACTAACACATCTTTCGAGTACTTTTCGAGCGTAATCTTAACTACATTGGTGTAAAGCAAAGGTCAATTAGTTGACGACTATCAGGTCTACAGTGACATCGTTGATGAAAGGTTTGTCAACACGGTGAGCTTATCTTTTTCACCTGGCGCAGGCATTTCACCGTCTGTTTAGTTTTAGATTATGTGAACTTGGTGCGACGGAGAGACAAATCCAGAAGGCTATCGTTCAGCACTGGGTAAACCTACCTCCCTACTTTTCTCACTCGTGAGTCTTTTGGGGTTGGGTAGCTCGCTGCGATAGATATGCACCGAAGACTGAATAATTTAACTAATCTAAATAACAGTTTCAACCAGCGCACCTTTAGTCCGTGACCGACTTTCTTATGAACTACTCCCTCTGTAATTCCCATATGTACCTTACCAGTTGGAAATTCGTCTAGCAGTGGACATTACATTTTAGCTGCACTATCATTGCACGCATATTGTGTAACGAAGGCTCCCGTCTACCTCAGTGGCCTTCTGGAGGGGAGTTCCGTAGCGACCTCTGGGAATGACTTAACTTTTGTTGGTATTTTGTTGTGAAATTTTACACTTCCGATAGCAGCATGTTTGTTTATCTTAATCGTATGTCCTATTTTCGCTCATTGTAATTTCCTCACTTTTCCGTTCCGCGCGCCACACCCAGGACGTCTCCTGGCTGTACCGTTGTTTTCTTTCTCGGTCGTGGCGATAAACATTGTATTGCGCTGTTCGCTGTTTTCTGAATTATCGCTTTTTGGGTAACTTACCGTACCTGGAGTGAAACTTTGTGGGAAAGTCTCCCACAATGTCTATGCCAACTGATATTCGTTCTTTGATGAGTAAACCTCGTGACCGCCTTTCCAAAATCAATACTTGGTGCCCAGTATGCTCATGCCGAATGACACATCTCTGATGAATGCTGATGAATTTGCCATCCAGTTTCACATCGATGGTGTTAGACCTTTTAAGTCGTCGAAGTTGCAGTTTTGGCCTGTACTTTGCGGATTACTTATGTCGTTGAGAACTGTCCCCTTCATGTTTACCTTATTTGCTGTTCGCAGCAGACCTTGGAATGTGAATGAACATCTGTCTGACTTTATGAGTGAACTTTCTTATTTGATATCGGATGGCGTCACGGTCGGTAACCGTGGGCCCGAGGAAAAGCCGATTATCAGCAGCATTATTTGTGACTCACCAGCTGCAGCCTTTGTGAAACGGATACCAGGGCATACCGGATATGCCAGTTGTGACCGGTGTACGCAGAAAGGTGTCTACATTGTTCACAAGATTACTCATGCTTCAACAGACAGCCCCAGTCGTACAGACGAATCTGCCGTTGGATGTGATACACCACTTCCCACACAACTATATGCACTCCGTTTGTTCTGGGGTAGTTCGCAAGCTGGTGTCATTGTGGCTAGAAGCCCCGTGTAACAAGGGCGTGCGTTTGGAGATGGACGCGGTTGGAAACGTAGATTCACGCATAAGCAAAGGCTTCCGTCTACTTAGAGACGACATCACAAAGGTGTGCCGAGGACGGCTGGAGTTCAAAAGTTGCAAAGCCTGTGAGTTCAGGCAGTTTCTTTTATATATCGGACCATGGGTGTTGAATGGAAGCATACCTCATGAGAATTACTCTAACTTTCTGGACTTACCCAGTGATATTTATGTGCTTGCTCATCCTGTCTTCTGCGAACCCTTACTTAAGTATGGAAAGTCGCGCCTGCGTAAATTCGTTCACGAGTTCTTTCATATATATGAAGCACGGGAAATGACACAATGTGCACTCACTCATACATTTGGAAGATGACGTCGGACATCACGGCCAACTTGACAGGTTTTCAGCCTTCCCCTTCGCGTCGTACATTCACCAAATCAAAATTATGCGGCACTTCCCATGCAGTCCGGTAGCTCAATTATACCGCAGGTGGAAAGAAAACTGTACTATGGCCAAAATGATTGGGAGTGATCGGTGCTGCATGTGTAAGACCACAGCAATAGATGGAAAATACGGAAGTTACCTCATAAAGGTTCATTTTTTCGACCGTTAGTCTCAACAATGTCATCATTGTACACAAGCTGCCCCACCTCATTGTGGACATTAATCATGTCGGTGCTAACCAACCAATTCTCCTTTGTGAACGTTTCAAGGTTAATGCTGACCTTTTGGTGCATGGCATCCCATCGTCTATGTCGTTCATATTTCACGTGAACGGAGTCAACGATCATGTGTACCGTCTACTTCTTTCCGACGTATTCTGTGAATGTGTTCTTTTTACTTCTTTATCAATATCACTTGTTATTTCGCTTCTGAACACGTTTGACAAAACGCTAATAAACATGAACCAATAAGACGTGCTTGTGATNGATCGGGCAACCTGATCATTGCTCACAAGCGAGAGTGGTTGAGCGTTCAGATTTGATAATTCGGTCGTGCCTAATGTGAGGTCAATGGCGCAGTGGTTAACACGGTTGCCTCATGATTGGAATGTCCGGAGTTCAAATCCCGGCCGTGGCAAGGATGTGCACTACTGACGAGCTCTAATGAGAGCGAAACTCGAGTCTAGTGCTTCTTTCCGAAACAGGCTGGCTGGAAAGTCTATCTGAATGCAAACATCGCGATCAACTGTGAGTGAAAGTCAACTTGAAAAGAAAACTAACAAAAACTTTCGACTCCCAAATATGGATACACGAAAGTGCTACTGCGTAATTAAAATTAAGGCAGACGACAACGAGGATGTTGCTGTTATCAGCAGCAGCTTGCTGGATGCTGCCGGATAAACGGCCTTTTCCCACGACCACCTGCAACTCCGTATCAGAGATATGCACAGATACACGTGCATTGGAGTACAGATGATCCGGTGTTACCAGTTACTATACTGGTAACCACATGTAAGTGAAGGCATTATATAACAAAACAGTTATATTTCATTGCAGTTGACTGTGAGCATGCCAGGGAAGTGGAAGTACGGTACACATCCGGTAACCTGCTTTCCGGCGACGACACAATAAACATGAGATTATTCCCCAAACGTTCGATGTAAGTTGATTGTTATTTGTTAGTCAATTACCAGTAAACGACGGAGCTTCACGGACGAAGACAGTGTAGTGGACGGCAGCGCAAAAAGAAGGAAATGTGGGCCCACTCCGATGAATTATTCAGTCCCATCATTCAGCTCCACAATGGGACATCGAAGACCCATCGGCTGCCTCACTTACGGTGAACTAAACATCATCCATAACGGCTTTGAAATTAACTACTCGCAGGAGATGGCTTAGAAGGAAAAGTCACTAGGAATGATTTACAAGAGATCCGTTCATACTTTCTGATTGCTGTAAATGGTAACAGCGTGTTTTGCGTCTAGTACAACTCCTCAGAGGTAGCTCACGGTATCAACGTACAAATGAACACATTACGGGCAACCGTGGAACGGATGACTGCTGCAATAACGCGACTAGCAAATAAGAAGACGCTGTGTTTGCCTTTACCACTAACCTCAGCAACATAGTTAGAAGGAGTTCATAGGAAAATATTGCAGTTCAAGTTCGAATCCGCTAGGGTGAGTTTCGAGATCACTGATCAGTTGAGTTTCTTTCAGGCTGAATATTTTCAGGGTATCAGTGCTCCCGGTGCTGCAGCTCTTCTCCGCAATATGATGGAACGACTGGTGTCAGGGGCAATCGTTACACAGGTTACCTATTCCGGTGCACACAACACGTTTGCATTCAAACGCACACAGCTCAGGGCATTTTTATTAAGTACGGTCTGCCATATACCTTCATTTTTTCACGTAAGCAGAACAAGTGCACGGCAGGACGGAACACGCAACCACCCCTGAGAGTGTGCACAATGAATACTGTGAAGCGTGGTTACATTACGCACAGAACAAATGGTCCACTCCACATTCTTTCACACAATACAGTAGGTACATCAACCTGGTAAGCTTGCGGTAACGTGGTGGTATTTTCACTTCTGCAGGAGAAAATATCGATCGTAAATCTAGACGAAGCGGACGCTTTCAACCTGGATGCTCGTTAACGTTTCGCACATTGTTCATGTATAAATAGTTAACTTCAATAACTGTTACTTCTCTTTATTGCGCACATTGTTTTCACTCCGATGGAACCTGCACAAAAGCCACGATTAAACGATACCGTTAAACGGTACCCATGCATCCACAGAACCTAACCAACGTTGGTTAGGTTCTGTGGCTGCAGGGGTAGAGGGGGATAAAGATTCGATTGAAGAAATCACTGGGCTAATAATCGGCGGAAATACTAGTAAGAATAGCGAACTTCAGCGTGCATCGTGCTGCGTTGTTATTGATCCACGCAACCTGCATGCGTGGTTGGTCGAAAAAAACGTAGTGGAAAACGCGTTTGCTGGGGAAAGGACGCCGATTCCACTACGATCACACCTGATTGGCCGCTTGGAGAAAAGAGCGGAAATCGTAGTGAAAAAAGGGTTTGTGCTCATAGGGCGAATTCAGCCCTGAATTTTCCAGGGAACAGCCCTAATTCACCCCTGAACTTAATCCCTATTGGAACTTGCAGGGTATACTCTTTAAATAATACATGAAGTACCCATCACAAATTTGTA
Organism: Paragonimus westermani; assembly: GCA_008508345.1. Lineage (NCBI taxonomy): Eukaryota > Metazoa > Platyhelminthes > Trematoda > Plagiorchiida > Troglotrematidae > Paragonimus > Paragonimus westermani. Next base: position 9,064 of record QNGE01004858.1, on the reverse strand, counting down.
TAACGGATGCATCCCCGATTTTAATACAATTCCCTAACGAGTTGCAATGAATTCGAGGAAGTACTCGTTATGCGTGTAACCTTGTTCTTAGTACGTTAACGTACTGCAATGGAGTATACTATTATATATAATAATAATAATGGTTATGTATAATAATATAGGCCGCAGGACTATTAAAAGTCTTATGACGTTCGTCATATATATCACATTATTCCATTGTTTTGTGTGAAAGTTTGCCCTAAAAGTGTTAATTTGATAGGTTTAAGCATTTACGAAAAAAGTGCCTATGTATTTACCGTATGTATGTACGACCTCTGTAACATGCCGGCCAGCGGACTCTATTCTGAATGCCCGTGACTTCGCGGGCCAACCTTCGGGCAACGTGAATACACCAGGAAACAGCATTCTTCCGTAGTTGGGGGTCCAACAAAAGTCCTGTAAATGGAAACAGCACGAACAAATGTAATCCATGCACACGACTCACACAAACGTAAGCTAAAACGGCACCGAGAACACAGAAGCACGCTCTGAAATTTACCCGCAGGGAGTGAATGCTGTCATTAGTTTACCGTTAATATATGTGTTTGGAATATCGTGGGAGTAATTGTGGATGGAATATTTAGGAAAGTATGAAATGTGCCTATTGCACTGTGGGAATTTGTTTCGTTTTAATGCGTGAACGATGTTTATCAAGGACGCCAAAGATTTGCGCTAAATTACTGACGAAATATGTTGACGAGATAGCTGAAGTTTTGCGATCTGGTAAATAGAGGAAATAAGCAACCAGTGATTAATAAACATGCACCATATGAGTTGTAGGCCATCTTTTTATGAAACTTTTCATTCGAAATTCCTTGAAATAGGTACCAACAGTCGATAAGTCTGGGTTATTATGATCATCCCCACGTGCGGTTGGAACTCACTGAAATTTCGAGGCGTCGTGGGTAAGTAGATAGGGCTGCAACTGATGACTTCTAAACGTAATGCGGGCGAATCCCGGCTAGATTTCCATAAAGTAGATATTGCTCACCGTGATCGGCGTAAGCTGTTTTGGCCTTAGGGTAACCAACAAACGGAAATTGCTTCAGTTACCTGACCACCAAGGAGAAGGAATTTCACGTGTCTCCAAAGAAGCAAAGTGGTTTAACGAGAGGTGGAATACTGTACCGCATGAGGCCATTCTGGTTGAAGTGTACGACGGTCAGCCTACGTGCACCCTATAGTCACAAAATCACGACCTATGGTTTGACACACTGGCGTCTATGCTCGACGGTCAGCAAGCCATCGTCGATGGATTGGGAAGCGGCCTAGAGCGAATGCGGCCATAGTTAACAACAACGCAGTGTATGGATAGAAGTGTTTTTGAATACGGACAGCGTATGAATACATGGTAACCACATGGACTTATAGAAATTACACTTGCACGTGCCGTCACTGATGTTCACTCTATAGTGTGTGTCATCTTGACTTACTCGAAGCTACCAATCGATGTTGAAGAAAGTGCAATTACCATGAACTCGTTCAACCGTTCGAAGTGCAGCAGAGGAGCACGCCCCTTGGGGTGTTTCAACACCAACTGACTGGCAAATGTTGTCAGCCGAAAGAGTATATTATTAACGTGCACGTGTATGCTGACCACCTCCCGGCGGTCGCAACCGTAGGTGCACCGCATCTCATACTCCCGCATTAGCCACTCGTTGTTGGGGCCAAATTTTAGTGATGGCCGTTGCTAAGTGATCTCTGGGAAGAGTGCGCTTCTTTAGTCGCCCATTCGCATTCTCCAGACGGTTTTTGTTCGATTTCCGAAATGAACAACATCCGACTGTAAATGGATGGCCCACTTTGGCTTTATATATAGCCAATTGCGCAAGAGGTAGTTCATGAATCTGGGGTTTGCTCGTCGGATTATTGCAACATCCCGGTTGAACCTGCGAAATGAATAGACAAAGGTGACCACTCACTCTTCAGAGTTATTGCAAGTAGCCATGAGATGAAACAAATACCGGCTTCTGAATGATTTCGTCTGGATGGTGATTATGAGGTCTGTTACACCAACTTACATGTTTCCTCACAGCGTCCCGAACATGAACGTAACATAACATAATGTCGCACCCAAAGACCACTCGTGCTGCTCGCATTTGGGCCGCCATTTTATCCATCACAAACGTTCTGACACTTATATGTTCCCTGATAACCTCCCGGAATGTTTCGAACAAATGACGCAGGGATGCGTATTTCTCACTTCGTAAACAGGCATACATTACGGGTCGTCCATGACTCATGCCTTCTGTAACCAGGAACTGATACAGCTTCAGGCTACAGCGGCAAATGTGGAGTGATGTAGGACCCACTTGTGGCGGTTGGTCCCATGAGTGGCATCGACGTTTACCACATCAGGGAATCGTCTGAATAACTGCACCTGCTCTCTGCGTGCGAGATATATGTGCGTGTACCTAATGTTGTCGTCTCTGTTGACACGAAGCACGCCGTTTTTCTCTATATGATGCAGGATTTGTATTAGATTTTCTGCTACATTAGTGCAAACTAACCCACTTACTTATCACTGGCGGTCTTAACCGATGACGGATGTTGCAAATATCCATGGTAGTTATATACTTGCCATAAACATCCGCAGCATACCGCTTCAACTCAGCAGTTGGCGTGTTGTACTCGGAAAGATTTTTCGAGTTGTTTACCTCACCGTCTGTGAGCCGACGAATCCCTGGATGTACATCGTACCGCAAGGCAGTTAGGTCGCGGTTGTGCTCCAACGTGAAGGAACTAACACCCAACACGGTATTTCTCCTAACCACGTTGAAGCATGGTTGGCAGCATGTATCGCGGGAACTGTGCAATGGGAAGTATTTGAACTGGACTCACTAAACACGTCGTACTCCACGGCTTTTGCTCTTACATCGCTTGTGGTGTATACAACAGAACGCCATCTGACAGGTAAACTCAGCGGCAATCACACTCACATGATCATATTTCAAGCGTCCACTGCCTAATTTCTTGCATGAACCAAACACGTACATAACTTTGTGATTCTTCATGTACCTATCTAAGCAACTTTTGAACTCTGTGAAGCTAGGAAATTCGCGATCCTCAAGGACATCTTTAAAGCCTTGTAAATAACCCATAACCTAATATGGAATATAAGATAACATCGGTCAAACATTGATAACAAGTGAAAAAACTCTCCGCGAGATACCACATTCATACCGTCACAACACCTACCATCGCTAATTTTGGTCTCGGCGCCAAATGAAGGAAAACCGATTAACGGTCGACTGGAACAAACCTTTTTAACCCTCCTGGTGCTCTTTGTCATGGAAATCGATGACTTCCACTTTTCTGGGCAATACTACGAAGATATCTTCTTGTGCTCAATGATTTCGCATTTTATCGCAGTTTGTCGGCAGATCGCACTTCCTGCAAGTAATTTCCACCGGAACACGCCACGTTACACAATTCAAGTTCAGTTCGTGCGCGTTCGTTGGTTTCGGTTGCGCCTCACACATTAATGTCGTCATCCATGGCGCACAAGCGCCAGATTTTAAGGTCGTTTTTATGTAAATGAAGGATTCAGTAGTCAATTTCAATCCGATGACTCAGTGGGAGCGTATGGCTGTTCACGTTCTGTTGTGTGATTGGCTCAATCCGGAGATTAAGTGCGTTCGAGTGGTGTTCTGGAGACGTAGATAGATGAGAGTGGAAGTTTTGGTGACCTAAGCGGTAAAACGAAATGAATGATAAAAATATGATAACATCAAAAGGAGCTGTAACGGTAACGGATGCGTTCAAAATGAGTGCGTAGAAATAAGAACTAAACAAATGTAAAAAACTGATTGACTGACCGACAAATCAGGGTACTCTGAATTAGTTAAACTGCCGACCGAGGGAAAGACAGCGCCAGAGGATAGGTTAGGACGACGGTCAATAGATAATTTCACACGCTATTTGGGATGACAACTATTCGGCCTCAGTATATCAACAAATACGTGGAGTTTAAAGTCTTCACCGTTAGATAATCTCACTAACCCAAACATCTCCGCGGATGAAGAAGACAGAGTCGTTGCTCGGTAACTCCCGCTTTTTATTGGTGACGATCTAATTCAAAAGATGATGGTGATGCTTTTAAATAGGTGTGCAGATGAAGTTAAGGAAAAGGTGTGTACAAATCCCCAGAGAAACGAATCGTAATATATAATTATGAACTGTGGTTATTACAGAAGTAGCAATTTCCATCTGCTATGAATAGCAAAGCCCACATCGTTCTTCACTGTCTTACGAAGTAAGAAGTTGCTTCCAACTTGTTCCTATATTTTTCTGGGATGTATTTACATCACTGACCCCAGCGGTCGTTGTGAACACTCTATTTCTCGAATTTACTGCCGGATGGTGCAGAAGATGTACGAAACTGACAATTTTGCTCTCTCCGCTGTAGGTCTGTGATCACTCAAAACTCTATCCTGTCACATCACAAACAAGCATGCGAGAGAACTTCTGTCAGCCTCGTGAGTGAAGTTGCACAATTCGAAAGGTCCCCCTCACCCTCCGTCGTTCATACGTGAATAAGTTTATCGGTTTCAATCCGACGCGACAGCTTCAGTCGTTCATTTTCCACACCACAAGTGTGGCGAACTCTGATTTTCGGGAAGCTAATGTCCTTTTTGTGATAGTCAACGAGGCTGGGCATAACGTTGCGATTTTAACGAATTATGGCCGAGTTTGCGGACTGAACAAGGCTAGGCATGAGTTAGTGACCGCTTATTCCAATCGATATGATACTTGCCGTGTGACTTTCGCGGCCGCAGCACACTGGGAGGCGGATTAAACTCGCTGGTGGCTTGAATACCTGCCTGCCAATTTTTTTCGTGTTGCTAGTTTTACTGTCTGTCTATGTGCGTCACGTTGGTATATGGAGGTCGGCTGGAGAGCGTTGAAAAGAATGTGGCTTTTTAGGGCGTCCAGCAGTTAGTCCTGCCTTAGTGACCATTTGCAGTTTTCCGAAATGTCCCTCGCTGGGCGTCCAAACCAAGGGGACTTCCAGCCTACTTTATATCAACTACATATAAGTGACACGAGCCAGCTGGGTTTTTGGTCGCTTCCTTCATGTATACCAAGAAGAGTAGAGAGGCGCTGGTCAAACTCCGTAATAGAATCGACACACTTCAGAAATTTCGGTAACAAATTGATCATTTCCCTTCCGCACAGTGCCTCTGCGACTGTCCAAGAACCTCAGCAAATGGTAGGGCAAGACCTGCCTACTGGAAAGCCATACTGAGAAGCTCTGAGGAATCTCTGCGCACAAGAACATGCACACGTTTTCGTTCATAATGTGCGCCCAAAACTTTCGCCGGCGACACTAGTCAGACGCGATGGTCGTTAATTCCGATAACCGATTGACTGCCGTCTTTGAAGATAAAGTTATGGTAGTTTCCATGCAGTCCTCTGCGACCATACTTGTATTCAAGTTGGGGCTGACTATTCGAGGATGGGATGGTACCAGAGACATGGCCGGAGGCGCGGATGTGAGGGTAGGTTTTGAACTATCCGTCGGAACTTGGTTTGTTTGACGGTGATTACACATGAGAAAATTCATGGTGCGTAATGTCTTCATCCATCATGACTGTGCCTTTGGGGTTGGGAAGAGACAAGTACGCTCCGTTTTCCGAGTGGTGATCAGTTTGAAACTGTGCCATAAACGCCTCTTTTACGTGCTTGTCATTTGGTGCGGCCTTTCCGTTATAGAAGAGCATGGCCACAATTTCCTCGCTGAAAATTAACCCTACTGGTCATGGCCGTGAAACCTCTCAGGGTTCTGCTTACTGTCACAGACCATGTTGACCTCGTGCACCAACGAGCATTTTTCACCATACTAATTGTTTCCTTTTGAGCCCTGTTGTGCATTGTGAAGTTGTTAAACCTCTTACCGAGTACAGGACTTCAATAAGTGTGTCCAGGCTGGATGAATATATGATACAGTAACAAGGATGCGTTCTGGGACCCTATGGTCCATAGGTCAGTTTGGCCTACAGGACTTGTGGCGGATGCCAGTGATGCTTACGTTGTTGCGTTTGTATGCTCTCGAGATCCCATTTGGTCTCAACTACAACTGAAGAACCGATGCGGTACGACTGATATGGATATCTCACCAGTTGATGTACGGGTCTGTTGCGAATGCTGGTGCGGCTTGACCCTTTCGGATTCACTGCTGCACGATCAAGTAGCTAGGACCCACAAATATGACAATCCAAGGGAACACTCGGACAGAAAGAGTCAGACTGAGAGGCAGAAGGTATGATTACTGATGAGGGTTCATTATTGCGGGTAAGCACCATCACGACAAACATTAAAAAAAACATGAACGTAAAGGACGACGTAAAGGACCCAGAATGTTCCCAAGTAGTGCTACTGATCATGCACATGCTATTTCACTTAATTAGTGTTAGTCACTCCAACTCCAAGAACACTGTTGGCCAGCACTTGTCTCCCCCAGGTTTCAAGTCAATCACTGATGTGACATACCACTTCTATCTTCATCTTATTACGCGCACTTATCGCCTTATATCAGTGGAATTGGGTCCGAACATCAGTTCTGACTCGAGACTTAACCAGTCCTAACTCCTTCCACCGAGTTGTGAGTCGCCGCTGCGTGTGGACAGATGTGCTGTTGTGACAGGTGATTTGAAGTATCTATGAGGCTTTTCTCGTACACACTTGCTCTAGCGTTTGATTTGGGCTGGGTACTTCGTTAACTTGGGCTCCACAAACAATCTTGTGAATCCACGTTGACCCTCTCGAGTGCCTGCCTACCCTTACTAATTACCGCGATCATATTGGGATGTAGTGTTCCAGGTGCGGCATTGCGCGCACCTCAAAAGAAGCAGTAGCTCCTCAGTTCCTCTCCATTGCACGGCCTTCTTTAGGTAGTACATTGCTCACTTGATGTTTGGAGCTGCTCTGTCCACAAGGTGGATGCCGCGAAGTTCGAGGTCACTTGATCCCCAGACCTCTTTTTTGCTGACCCATTCTGTCTGCGATGTTGATACGTTCCTCAGTTTGCTCGTTGGTTGCCTCTCCGCCTACTTCGCAACACTAGGGGATAGCTTCCATTTTATAATTCATCGGTCATCCCGCGAAGGTTTTGTTGCGTGAACTTTTCAGATGTGCAACCACTCAACTCCACCCGGAACATTTAGTCCTTGTAATTAATGATTGACACAAATTAATAATGTTACAGTCTTTAACATGAACGCTTGCTCCGTTCCGCTTTTAATGACTCCTACCTCCTGACCATCTACTGGGCCTTGAAACTACTTTAACAGCTACTTGACCAGGGATGTCGATCTTCTTGGGCAAAAATACCACATATCCCCGGCGAGTGGTTTTAGAAAACCCCGGACAAACACGTGTGAACTCCAGAGGCAAAATCACTGCGTTGTTCGAGGGCTCCATTGTGTTTTCCGTGTCCTCTCCATCTAATGATAATAATGATAGTATATTTCTCAGCGCATTTATAAACACTCCCAAGAGTGCGTGATCGCGATACAGATTTTTAGGCATACACATATCTGAAGACCAAATTTGTAAATTGTACAATGAAGCAGCTATGTGAATAGAGCAACAAAACAGACATTATATGAGGGGAAAATTGAAGTTTAGGCAGAAAACCTTGAGCTACATACTTCTGAGACGATAGTACTTGAGGTCCGCACAATCCGATGAAATGGTCGATTTGTCGCATTGATTGGGACTCCACTAGGTGATCACTGGCTTAATGCTGAAGGTCGTGCCAGAAAAGAGGTTCGGAGAATTGGAGGGATGTATTGGCGAACATTTTGATCATTATTCCATGTAGATAGTCCCGGGTAAATGTGCACGAACCTTTCTATGATTGGGACGAGGCGGGAACGCATATACTTTTGTGGGGAACGGATTAACCTCTCGACCGGACGTCATTCTCCGCTCAAATTCCAAAGAATTTCAAGGATCTCACGTTGTGCTCAGCCATTGCGCAATTTTGAGTGTCCGGGCGCAATGGGATGTTTTCTTGCGCGGAACGTATCAGTGAAACCAAGAATGGGATGGACAGCTTCATGTACGAGTGTTCACACGACTTATCTTTGTAAAGGAGACACAGCTGTCCTGGTCATCTTCCTACCAAATAAGCCGTCAGAGTTGTCTGTGAAAAACGAGCGCGCAAACTTGACGCCCCGGATGTAAATACAACTACTCTGACCACCGTTTTGCAAGTGCTGGGGCCATGGGATTTTCATACTTTCAAACCGTTCGCGGCGAGCGTGGCGACTGTAAACTTCTGTCAGGGACTAATTATTATGGAGTAAAAATAGTAATGTTGCATTATTTGGTCCTTGCAGTACATCAACTTGAATATTTATAAAGACGGGAGCTAGCTAAGACCCGAGGCGTACCAATAACAAGAAATGAAGTTACGGTGTGTTGATTATATATTCGAATATCTTGTGATTTCTCATTCTTGTAGATGTGTACCGCGTGTCACCTCGTTGAACGCCTTGGTGAAATAGACATACACGGCGTCGGATATGAACGCGGTTCTCAACTCCCGCTAAACCGCTCATGAATATCGGCATTTGTGTCGCGCTCGACAGGCTTCTTTGAGATTCAAGAATTAAAGCATTGTCTAGAAGTTGGTCGGAAGATCAACCTTCAAGATGTTCTCAGATTTTGCATCAAGATTCGTTTATCCGAGGTCCGTTGCATTACAAAAAAAGCTTGTTTAAGGGGATCATATTCTGATCACCTTAGTTGTCAGGAATTTTGGGAACATGGGCCTTTAGACCATGATTAACGGTTGCCGACATGGACGGATTAGTAAATTTTAGACGAAATCGTCCGTACGAAACTGCGGAAGATACCCTCTCGTATCCTCGCACAGTTTCATTGGAACCCTGACCAACATTTGTTCCTTTCTCTGCCTCAAACCCTCCTTGGTAGCCACCTAATATCCCTTGTGTGTGGTGAGGTATAAATTTCAATTTAAGCACCGGTCTTCTGAAGCAAATTGACGACAAACTCT
>QNGE01004857.1:12351-31778 GCA_008508345.1 Paragonimus westermani | reverse complement strand
CGGTCACTGTGACAGGCTAATCCGAATCGGATGCCGCCAACCGTGTGCGTGCTCATCTCGTGTTTGTCAACAGCCGTCTGTTTGCGACTGATGGGAGCCAACAAAACGAGAGTGTATCAGAATGTGTGTTCACATTTCGTAATGGTGATGGAGATACATATCTGGATTGCGCTGTGTTGAGTTCGTTTAGGAGATTCCGTGTGTCATACCTGTTCATAGTGAATAGTGTTGCAACTCTTACGTACTCTGCTGTATGAAATGCGGATGTTTATTGTCGTTGACACGCAGAATATCGACCTGTTAACATTGTCGTTGAGAGCTCCTCGGAATCCCGTCGAAGGCTTTCCAGACTCCAGCGTGCTCGTATGTNGTTTGGGGTTAATAGGTTACCAACGTACTCATAGTACACCGTCGGCGAAGAGACGACGAATACGTTAGGCTCCGGTCAGGTAGGTAATATCAATGTATCCATTCTACTCCTGTTCGTTGACAACTCATCCGTTTCCCTTTTCAGAAACTTGAGCATATGTGATCTTCTATCCATTCTTTTCTTCGGCTTTGTCGGTGTATTGTATGATGAATGATCTGCCTGGTTTTTCATAGTCCAATGAGAACTTTGCTTTCCATCCTTATCTTATCTGGGATACACCAACCTGCATCATATACTGCAATGCTTCTTGTATTACACTTCAAAAATATTCCTTCTTAGTGTAGATCTCGTCATTATAGCCTCACTCTGTTTAGTTTCCTTATTAGCCAGTCAAGTGGCTAGCCAGCATTGACCGGCTGGACACAAAGGCCCCACTGACACACCTCCCAGTCTTATTCCTTCGGGTTTACACTGGATATGAAGTGTGTTGGTGAAACTGCAATTGATGCGGCGCAAACCAAATGCAGGGATGGTTAAGCGCAGGCGTCCTTTGGCTTCGGTCACTGTGACAGGCTAATCCGAATCGGATGCCGCCAACCGTGTGCGTGCTCATCTCGTGTTTGTCAACAGCCGTCTGTTTGCGACTGATGGGAGCCAACAAAACGAGAGTGTATCAGAATGTGTGTTCACATTTCGTAATGGTGATGGAGATACATATCTGGATTGCGCTGTGTTGAGTTCGTTTAGGAGATTCCGTGTGTCATACCTGTTCATAGTGAATAGTGTTGCAACTCTTACGTACTCTGCTGTATGAAATGCGGATGTTTATTGTCGTTGACACGCAGAATATCGACCTGTTAACATTGTCGTTGAGAGCTCCTCGGAATCCCGTCGAAGGCTTTCCAGACTCCAGCGTGCTCGTATGTTTCGCTTAGGTAATTCTGCATGTCGTACGTGTTCGTAGTCACTGTTCATAGGCAACAATGTTGTAACTAATGCGTACTGTTTTCGGCGCCCACTCAATAAGGGTTGCAAACACTTGACCACGGCCTCACTGGCCGTGGCGTCCAACGCTGACCTAGATATCGACACAGTCAATATATTTCCATTCTCCCAGTCTTCTCATCCCGGGAGTTTTGATTCGCCTCCAGTGATCCAACTCATTGGGGGCATTGTGACCAGAATGTCAGTGCGAAAAACTACCACTCAGGGAACAGTCTGTCGCCAGACCTGTCCATGAACCCTAAGATGCGGGCTCGCGTGCTGAGTACGAGGACCGCTTAAGGACGTCTCGTCAGGCACGTCTGGAATAACAGTAGCCAGAAAGATTGAATTGAGCTGATTTTATGTGTTGCAACGGTGCTGTCTACACTGTTTTGTACAAATCAGCCATGGACATGGATTGTGTAACATGTTAACCGACTCCACCTGCAATTTCTAGCATGTGTCTTGGTGATTTATTCACTGAACGAGCTTAAGCATATCGAGGTATTCATACGCATGTAAATACCTTATATGCATGCACATACATGTATACTAGCGTAAAGATAATGCATTGAAACCGCAGACTGATAGCAAACAACAGCGCAACGCAAATGCATCAACCGTTCAATTCCATTTCAGATGTCGTCTGATAGATGAATGTTTCTCGTTCTACTTCAATCAACAAGAAAGAGATTGCCGACTGTCGTTGTACGTCGACTCGCGTTTGCCTAAATCGCTGCAGAACACACCAGGAACGTGGATGCGCTTCGCTAGGAAGCCATGACGCTTACGACGCACACACAGGATGAGGTCACAACAATATCTCCGTGGTGAACAAATTTATTATCCTAGATACGATTGGATACCTGTACGTTGTCGTTCACTCCCTATAACTGAATAAACTTGCAAGCTCATCGTCATTGTCCGCGCGATTGTAATATGCGCATTCAATCGAACTTTGCATTTCTTACCATGCCTAACTTTACGTCGTGTCCACTTTCTTGTCGCAAAACGTTTGAATGTTTCCATCTGTTTGTTCATGCACTTCTCTGTTTTTTCATTCTAACCACAATTTATTCGCAATCAACACTTAACCTAGTCAGGATGTAACCCATGCCCCAATAGTACACAATCAATATTTCGTTCAAAATAACCGCCTGTTATTTGGGACTCTGGTTACCATGTTTATCCTTCTCATAACTCATCACAGTTTGTTCGATTACACAGTCTGCATTACTGGATAGTTTGCTCTTTACCAGTCAACTTGCACACATGCAATTCATTGTTCAAAATCGTGAAATTCGACCGTTGCGTTTGCACCGGTCTCCGAACAGTAATTTAAACTGTGCTCCATTCCGGGCCTTCTGTGCTGAGCAAGCAAGATTTCACGTAGCTGGTTAGAGTTAGTGCAAATTTGTGAGTAGTCCAGTTTCTCAGGGAACAAACAGTATCAGTGTTTCAATAAGTATCACTACGACTGAACGTTTGCCAGGCAGTTGAATGAGTGGTAAATTTGAGATTCGCTTTCTTGATTACTTTCAGAGGTAGACATTTGCATACAAGGCATAAAGTGGACTGAACACACATTGATCACCGATGTTTGCTAATGATGCGGAAATTGGCAGCGTTTCGACCCGATTCGGAAGATTCGGTTAATTAGCGATCTGAAGCTAAATGGACTTCAGTAATCGAAGGCGATCCGCGAATATTCCTCAGGTCTATTTCACCTAACAAATGATTGCACCTGCGGGAAGTTCAAATTAGGAGTGGGTCACTCATCCCATGTCCATCGCAACTGTAAGACACGTCGTATGGGTAACCGTATAGGTTAGTGTCCCCACGATCAGTGGACAAATATTTGAGCACATAATTCCTGTTACTCTGCTCTCTTCCAGCTTTTACCGTAATGCATGCTCTGATTTTAGAGTTGGTGAGATCAGCTTACCGGATATCCTGTTGGCCATTCAACTCCAGCTACAGAGGACACCAGTTTGTCCAACGTGTGTGACGTTTCATAATTATCTGAAAATCGATTTCCTTTCACGTTCAGATGTGCACCTGTCGCATATATATATATATACTACTGATGAATAGTCGGGGATTTGGTTTATTTTCAAATTGAACAACACTCACATTTGATCGCGGCCTTCGCATTCAGATAGACATTCCAGCAAGCCTCTTTTGAAATGAAGCACTAGACTCGAGTTTCGCTCTCATTAGAGTTCGTCAGTNTATATATATATATATATAGGCCGTGTCAAGGATGTACATTACTGACGAGCTCGAATAAGAGCGAAACTCGAGTCTAGTGCTTCTTCTCGAAAGAGGCTGGCTGCAAAGTCTATCTGAATGCGAAGGCTGCGATCAAATGTGAGTGATGCTCAGCTTGAAAATAAATCAAATCCTCGACTACTCATCAATGATCTGAAAGGCATTCGTTGAATACATGACGTGGCACCGCTCTTTAGCATTACGGTGGATACCAAATCAGAGTAAGTTCACCTGCATAACGAATTTTCAGGCGAATGAGAATCGAGCAGTGCCTGAAACCGGTCTTCAGAAACGCTGCTAACAACCTCAGATGGGAGGCTTTTCCGAAGTTTAACAAGTGTGCTACAAAAGAACTGCTGCCTGTGAGAACTCCTACCACTGAGCATGAAATAATTCTTGTTATGTCCTTGCCGGCCGTCATCATTCGCTACACTGAAGAACCGTTCTATGGGAACCACTCTGAGGAACTAGTGTGTGAGAGCTAAATCGGCAAGGGGTCCTCGAAGTGCAAGCGGATACAAATCAAGAATTCCAAGTCGAGTCTCGTACGCAGAAGCAAAACAGTCAGTGAAAGGTCTGGTGTGGTTTTAACTGTAAAACTTCTGTTATCAAGAAAAGAGTCGATCAAACGAAGAACCTCTCTCTGAACACCACAGATTTCCAGTTTGTTTTTCAGAGGGTCATATGGAACTAAAGAATATAGCATCTGAGATGAGGCCATCGTCTTTGTGAGATGTTTCACAAAACATAAAGGGACATGTTTCGTGCCATTTACCTAAAACATTCACTTGCTTTCTCTCATTCATATGTGCAATTTCACTACAACCTTCAGTGTGGGGGCTGCAGATTTCATTGTAATCTTCTTTAAAATGAAACATTCGGTGCATCGCACTCAGCTCTGTCTCTTCGTTGGTAGCCATATATTCTTAGCCGCCCGAGGTTTGAGAGCAGCTCTCGGATATGGCGTCAGTCATTATGACAGTAATACAGGCCGTATTAACGAACCAATAGGATAACCTAACCGATTATTTGAACAGACGAGACGTTAAACAGAACCGAATACTGGTGACTGTGTAGGAAAATTTGCGCTCAGGGTACCAATAATGCAATAAATTAAATTTACAAGGACAGCACAGAAATCCAAATCAACTTTCTAGTTGCTCTCGATGTGCAAACTCCAAACATCAGACTTCACATAAACGGAACAACGACAGAAGCTGTCAACCTTTGGGCTTTACACGATATGAACAATTGACACCAGTTCAAGCATAGACAAATTGCTTGAGTTAGTCGTATCTGAACACACGGCTGTGAGTGATCACTAAAATGGAGCAACTCAAAAACGTATAAAATCATGGGTGTCATTTTGTCACTTGACAGACTCAACACCATGATCTGTTTCCATCATGTGTTTTGCGATCCATGCGCTCAGATTTCGTTTCTAAGGATTCATTAAATTTTACCGTTGTGCCAGCGTGCGTATCAACATGGGTTCAACCATCCTATGGCGCTGTAGGTGTGTGCTGGTAGGTCGTTGTGATTCATCATACATGATACAACGTGAATGAGGACGGTGCCACTAGCAGGCTATTTGTCACACTATGGGGATTTTTTGAAGTTGTGGTCATTGGAGGTGACCTCAATAAAACGGTTTTGATTGGAAGGATGTTTGTTGCGTTTACTGATATGTTGCATGGAAAACATAGAAGAACTTAAAGATCAACATAGTAATGCCAAACTTTGTCGCANCACTGAGCATGAAATAATTCTTGTTATGTCCTTGCCGGCCGTCATCATTCGCTACACTGAAGAACCGTTCTATGAGAACCACTCTGAGGAGCTAGTGTGTGAGAGCTAAATCGGCAAGGGGTCCTCGAAGTGCAAGCGGATACAAATCAAGAATTCCAAGTCGAGTCTCGTACGCAGAACCAAACCATGAGTGAAAGATCTGGTGCGGTTTTAACTAAGTTTGTGCTGATAGTTCGTTGTGATTTATCGTACGTGGTTCAGCGTGAATGGACACAGTGCTACTTGCCACATTGCGTCTGATTATGCTCCAACTGCCGATAAAGCATAGGTAACGGACCAGTCTAGAAAGCAGGCTTGGCAGTTCTCAGTTTGAAGATCCTATCATTTGCCATCCATTGTACCTCGTCGACTCACTGCAGCTGGAGAGGCAAGCAGTAGGGAAGAAAAGACAGGGGTTTGTCATGGCCGGGGTTTTATTGATCGAATTTTTGTTCTTCACCAAATTCTGTTGAACGACATGGGTATTACAGGCAAATTACCGCCGTATTTGTGGACCATAGGAATGTGTTCTATTCGGTGGACCGATCGACACTTTTGCAGTTGTTTAAACGCAGAGATGTACCGACAGAGTATGTGAACATGTCGGCGGCCCGTTACCCCGACAACTTTGAATTCAGAGAGGTTGTGCAAATTTGCTGCGATCACGTAGATTCCGTGTTGGATAATGAAGTCATGGAGATTGTTGACCGATTGGTGCAACTGGGAAGCTGCATCAACAGATCGGTGAATGGGAACGTCAGGTGAGTTAGTGGCTAATCGGTCACAATGGCGTGAGTGCTGTCGTTGTTTGGCCGAGGTGCTCAAGGTAGAAGACGTGTATCGTCTTCAGTTATTTCACCAACGTTATCTGCGTTTGATCGCTCGTATCGAACAACACCTACGAATAATCAGCGAACAGGTTAAGACGCCGGTACTTGGTAATGANACGAGCTCGAATAAGAGCGAAACTCGAGTCTAGTGCTTCTTTTCGGAAGAGGCTGGCTGTAAAGTCTATCTGAATGCGAAGACTGCGATCAAATGTGAGTGATGCTCAACTTGAAAATAAATCAAATCCTCGACTACTCATCAATGATCTGAAAGGCATTCGTTGAATACATGACGTGGTACCGCTCTTTAGCATTACAGTGGATACCAAGAACAGAGTAAGTTCACCTGCATAACGAATTTTCAGGCGAATGAGAATCGAGCAGTGCCTTGAACCGGTCTTCAGAAACGCTGCTAACGACCTCAGATGGGAGGCTTTTCCGAAGGTTAACAACCGTGCTACAAAAGAATTGCTGCCTGTGAGAACCGCTAGCACTGAGCATGAAATAATTCTTGTTATGTCCTTGCCGGCCGTCATCATTCGCTACACTGAAGAACCGTTCTATGAGAACCACTCTGAGGAGCTAGTGTGTGAGAGCTAAATCGGCAAGGGGTCCTCGAAGTGCAAGCGGATACAAATCAAGAATTCCAAGTCGAGTCTCGTACGCAGAACCAAACCATGAGTGAAAGATCTGGTGCGGTTTTAACTAAGTTTGTGCTGATAGTTCGTTGTGATTTATCATACGTGGTTCAGCGTGAATGGACACAGTGCTACTTGCCACATTGCGCCTGATTATGCTCCAACTGCCGATAAAGCATAGGTAACGGACCAGTTTAGAAAGCAGGCTTAGCAGTTCTCATTTTGAAGATCCTATCAACTGCTATCCATTGTAACTCGTCGACTCACTGCAGCTGGAGAGGCAAACAGTAGGGAAGAACAGACAGGGGTTTGTCGTGGCCGGGGTTTTATTGATCGAATTTTGTTCTTCACCAAATTCTGTTGAACGACATGGGTATTACAGGCAAATTACCGCCGTATTTGTGGACCATACGAATGTGTTCTATTCGGTGGACCGATCGACACTTTTGCAGTTGTTTAAACGCAGAGATGTACCGACAGAGTATGTGAACATGTCGGCGGCCCGTTACCCCGACAACTTTGAATTCAGAGAGGTTGTGCAAATTTGCTGCGATCACGTAGATTCCGTGTTGGATAATGAAGTCATGGAGATTGTTGACCGATTGGTGCAACTGGGAAGCTGCATCAACAGATCGGTGAATGGGAACGTCAGGTGAGTTAGTGGCTAATCGGTCACAATGGCGTGAGTGCTGTCGTTGTTTGGCCGAGGTGCTCAAGGTAGAAGACGCGTATCGTATTCAGTTATTTCACCAACGATATCTGCGTTTGATCGCTTGTATCAAGCAACACCTACGAATAATCAGCGAACAGGTTAAGACGGCGTTACTTGGTAATGACTGCTTGGTAATTTCTTCTGTTTACTCCCTACGTTCACACAGACTCAGATGTCTAGATCATGGGTAGCAAATGAAAGCTTGTCGTCTGACTTGCTGAGCACTAGTTGCCGACGTTGCAGTCGACTGTTGTAAGGTGCAAGTTGAACAGACGATGCTCTGTCGTACAAGAATGGAGTCGTTAACCAAAGGGTTTGGCCACTATGGGTCCGGTTCGTTTCGCGGACTGGGAACCTTGCGACTAACAGAGGCGGTGAATGGAAACGTCAGCTGAAATGGTGGCTAATCGGTCACAATGGCGTGAGTTCTATCGTTGTTCGGTCGAGGTGTCTGTGAAGTGAATGCATTTGATGACGCGTGGTAGTGAAAGCCCTGAGGAGGCTATCATGCCGATGATGTCTTGCTTCCAATTATAGTCCGATTATTTGTTTGCAAGGTGTGTGCATCTTGATGATGAGTGTCTGAATATAGACGTCGGTTTTGCAATGATGTCAGATTAGCCGAGTAACTACTGGACCGTCAAGGGCATATAGACCAAACCCAAAATAACTTGGTGTGGTATATAGACAATGAGAAATGTATGTATCATGGAATTCGATACTATACCGTACAGCTGTGTAATCAGTAAGTCCCGTCAACATATAGTTTCAACAAATAACAATGAGTACTCGGTTATGTCGCGATGAGTAGAAGCATCGCGAATTAAAACGTGCTGAATGCATGCATGTGAAATGTGTACATTAGCATTACATAACCCGGTCACTAACATAAACCGGTTCTCTGACCTAGCGGAGTTGAGAATTTCTAGGTTAACCCACGACCCCGTTGGAATGTCTGACATCCCGGAAAGATATACCAGGACAGGTAACCTGTGGATCACCATGGCGTACAACAAGCTATCCAAGGATGTCAAGAGGAAACCTCCAACGAACCCGAACAATGAACAGAACATGCAGTGATATTTCACTGGGATGGGTTTATTGTTTGCTGCCCAATTCTAGGAGAGGAATTAGGGAGCAAACTGTCAGTTGAATAACCAACATGGGTTGCGTGACTTGGTGAGTACGTATTGTGAAGTGCAAGACCATGGACTGAATTGCGGCACACGGCTCATTACAATGGATGGTATTTCTCTTCAGATGTACAAATCAGAGAACGTCATGTGAACGGTGTTCGCTGAATACACACTATCAACAAGGTTTCACTGCTACTCCATTGTTCTTCCTTAGAATTAGTTGATGGGTGCACAATGGAAATGTCAGTGATGGCGGCGGATGTGACTGTCTCAGTGAATCCAAGTGTAACTTAGTTGAGGACAATGCGTGACCGTTATGTCAAACCTTCACAACACTATTACACACACATTGTTTTGCGGTGTGTGTTTGCGATTTTCCAAATATCAGTTCACTTTCCGTGTCGTGGCATATTCTGCACACTCATCTTAATTGTCATTAAGCGTCCATTATATGATGTTTCGTCGGTTTCGATGCGATCAAAACTCTCACGTTATTGAACCAGAGGTTGAAAATGAGGACCGGTACTATAAAAGGACAACTGAGTTAAGGTGAAACGTGTGGGAATCTGTAAGATGCAGTCCGATGCCTATCGCAAACTTGAATATTGTCAACATCAACGTCAGCGGTTGAACTGACTTGAATGTTTGAACTCGGGGTTAAGGTCACTGACCTGACAATTGTCGGAGCGTATTCTGTTGATTAGGAAACGATGGAATTGATTGAATCCCTTGACGCAGGATTGGCGCACACTAGACCAATTTTGGCTTCCGGAGATGGGTGTTATTTCTGCCGACCTTGTGGAGCAAGAGAAATTTTGTTGTCTGCGAGAGGGAGAATGATAGATGGTCGAATGTGGTATGGTCGAATATGGTATGGTCGAATACGATGGCGGCAGAGTTTGGAAAATTCTGCCTCGACAGCTTCTACTTGACGGTCCGTTTCTACCATGATGATGAGCACCAGAGGGCGCTAGATGCGCTGTGGGAGAACCTGCAGGGTAGATATGAGAAAGGGCCGCTATCAAGAGGGGAAATTTATCCGGCATAGTGGTGAACATCACACCGTCCATGTGATCAGCTACGGTAAAATGCCGTGCCGAATTTCGTTGGCCGGTGTTGGGTTGTTGCAATCCGGAGTAGGTGTTTGTTAGCATGATGTTGATTTGCTGAACCGTACTGGTCTTGCTTCGCTGCAGGTCGTTGAACGCTGTTCAGCTGGTAACTGGTCACACACTTGTATTCGTGATTATCGATTTCATCTGTTCTCTCTATCCACTGTTCCACATTCCAACCCATAATGCTGAACTGTCATATTAGACAAATTGAGACAATGGTCTCTTTCAATGTGTTGAACGATACAAAACAGTGCAACGGTGCCACACTTCGAAGGGTTCAAGTGTGTGGGCAAAGCGTTCAGCAGGGTGATTCGGCCAACTGCGACCTCACTACAGAGATGTGCAACGGTATGAAGTGGAGTAAACTCTGGGAGTAACGTTTTCGAGCTTGCTGTGGGGAAATACTAGAGCACAGCAATGGGTGATACGTGCACAATTATTCACTCGCTAACACTGTTGACAGTAATCTATGTGGTTTTGTGGTATTCGGAATTAGGGACTTCGAATAGCCCTAGAAATAGTACTTGAATTGAAAACGCCCACGCAAGTGATAAGGAGAAGACCTGGTACTGGTAGCAGTAAGTGGTCGTTATTCGTGAGTTGAGACGCCGAATTTGTGGATGAGCAACAGTATTAAAGAAATCGTCGTCTGTCATTGCAGGGTCATAAACTGTATGTTAATTGGTGGAATACGGAACAGACAAATTGACGAATAACGGAAGGCACAACACTGAGACCGTTCATCCAATCCTAATGTTGTATCTTTAACGCGATATTTGGATTGGCCCGGTTTCATATATAAAACCACAAAATGCACCGTAGCAACAAGTCCATACTGCATCGGATGTGTCACAGCATAAACTTGGTTGCTCTACCTGCTGCATACAGCAAGGTGGATAGGCGAAAACATGTTACTCCTGAGCCCTGCCCCATTGTCCTGTCAAATTGATCTCTCAGTCTCCTTCCGACCCCATTTCTACTAATTACTCTGCGTGTCCCACAACAGGTATAGCTAATCACACTAACCCTGTGTCTGTGTAGTCAAACCGGTGAACGTATTCTTTTGCTAGCTAATCATATTAGCACTGTATCAGTAAGTCCCATCTTCTAATATCCAGCTCCAGGCTTCTCTCGTCCCTTGCTCAGACCTAGAATGTGAACAAATATGGGTGCTTTCAATGTTCACACTGCAAATCAGATAGGGTAACAGGCCGCTCTCGCACGAACGTTAGACTCATTGAACGTGGATGTCTGTTGTGTTCCAGAGACAAGAATCCATGGCAGTAGTCCACGTGTGAAACTACCAGCACTAACACTATCTACCCGATACAGGTTATACACTTCGGGTGACTCTACAGCTGCCGCCGCCGATCAAGCTGAAGTAGTTATAGTCCTCAGCACGACGGCCGCATTGGCAGATTGGATCCCTGTTAACATGAGGAATTGTGCTGTCCGCTTTGCATGTTCTACCAAGGTCAACTCCAGACGCAAGAGCTCCAGAAGTCTTTCGGTCGCGTTTGCTCATGCACCAACTGTCTGTGGAATCACCTGCGTGAAGGACGCCTGTCTTTCGGATCTGGCTGCTCTCATCCGGTCAACACATGTTTCTGACAACCATTTTGACCAGGAATGTGAGCATCCAGGTCGGCGGCCTCAGTAAGGACAGGCGTTGTGCAGCATCACATTGGTCGGATAATGGCCGGCGACTGTTAGATTTGTGCGCTGAGCATAAGCTGTTGGACCCAGATCTCACAGACCATTCGCGAAGCAGGTACCATACCATGCGGCGTGGCGGAGCGGTGGTGAGGGGATTGAACAAATATTGGATATCAGAGAAATCTCTGTGGTTGTTGTCAGAAGCCAGACGGAACATTCCTCCCGCAACTTTATACAAGTTCAGAAGTAATAACCGTAGGAGACTGAAACATAATGTAAACGTTGATTGTAAGGCTCGGTTAATTGAAGAGTTTAGGAAAAAACCCGCCTTCATTCCAGGGAACATCGATAGACTTTCCAAGTTTTTCCGTGTTACTGGTCCCAGGCGTGTGTCTGTCAGTGGAGCTAACAGAGAGGCAAGTTGCAAACTCGTCTATAATAATTCCAGAAGGTTAGAACGGTGAGAGAAACATCTCGGGTGTCAACTTAGCTAGCCTCCTGCTTCGACTGCGTTGCCGCCAGGAACTTGTAATTTAGCATCCTCGTGGGAATTTTAACATCACTCACTACGACTAGGATGCGCAATTGCATTTCGGTTCTCAAACGTAATGGGGCTGCTGGTCCAAATTACCTCGTCTTGCCACTTATCAAAGAAGGCAGCGAGACGTTAGTGGAGGATTTGACGCGGTTATTTCAACTTGTGTTGACGACGGTGACCATCTTTTCGTGTTGGGACCACTCGGTGATATTTTCCATATTGACGAGTTATCAGGGGCTCTTGCAGAAACACTAGAGGAACTAGCCAGATACCAGTCATTACTAGGATTCTGGCAACCCTCATAATTCGTCTACTCACTGCAGCTTGAGTGGCAAACATTAGGGAAGGACAGGCAGGGTTTCGCCATGTAAGGACAGGCAGGGTTTCGCCATGGGATGGTTTGTGTTGATCAAATATCTGTTTTTCGCCGAATTCTGGTAGACCGCCACGCGTGCTCCGACAAATATCGACCATAAATTTGCTGGATTCGGCGAACCGATCCAAAATTTTATAGTCATCTAAACGCAGAGATGTAGCGGCCAATTTTTTCGAGCATACCGTCGGCGCGTTGTTCCCACGCTTTAGCCCAGTATGGGGTTCACGGTGAATTAAAAGCGGCGTATGTCGAGCCTGTCCACCTTCAAAATTTCCGTTTAATTTGGTGATATACGACATAATGGAGGATTGTTTCTGACAGTCAGAAGATGCAGACGTGGACATTCTGCCCAGCGAGATATTGACTGATCTTGATTATACTGATGACAAGATGTTGTCGTTTGTCATGTTTCAAGCAGAACAAACAATGTTGTACCGTATTCCGCACTTCAGGAACTACCCCTGAATGCACTATGCTGATTCATTTCACAAAGGGATTGTGCAAACTTGCTGTGATTACATAGATTCAGTGTTAGATAAAGGAGTTACATGGGTGGTTGACCGATTTGTGCACTTGGGAAGCCACATCAACGGCGGCGTGTGAGTAATGGAACAGAAGCGCGTGTTTTTGAGACTAGAGTGATATCCGTTAATTGTGGACACATCTGGGGACAGAGAGGTGTCTCTCTGACGCTTGGATATGGTGTGTATAAGGCGACAGTGAATGCTACGCTAATTTGCAGCAGCGAAACCTGACTGCTCAGGGTAGAGGAGGTGGGTAGTCTTCATATATTTCATCATTAGTGTCTATCTGACCGCTCTTATTTAGTGATAGTCACAAGTAAGCGAAGAGGTTAGAAAGGCGGGATTCGGTGGTGACTGCCAGGCGATTTCTTATATTGAATCCTTTCGTTCACACAGAATTAGATGCCAATGCCCTGTGTTGTGGATACCATCTATTCGTCTGCCATACCAAACACCATCTGCTGACGCTACAGTTGACTGGCCCAAGGTTCGAGTTGAACAGACGATGATCTGTCGTGCAGGAATGGAAACGTTACGTAAGATGGCGGCTAATCGGCCACAATGGCGCAGGTGCTGTCGTTGTTTGGCTGAGGTGTCTGTGAAGTGCATTCACTTGCTGACGCGCGGTGGTGAAAGCCGTAAGGAGATTATCATGCTGATCATGTCTTACTCCCAATTACAGTTCGATTGTTTGTTTGCGATGTGTAGGCATCCTGGTGCTGAATGTTTGAATATAGACGAATTTACTTTTAATAGTTAGGTACATTCCCCTCTCCTTCATGTTTCTTCTCGCTTCTTATACGGAGTTTGCTTTTCCTTCATGGCTCCATGGCAGTTAAGCAAGAGTGAGAACCAGTGATATACTGTTGTTCATGATTATGTTGAGGATGATGACCGGAGTTGCATGAAGGTGTTGTCCAGTGAGCTGTTGTGGTAATGCACTCCAATATAGATTAATCTGTTTCACATTAGACATGCTTGTCATGTCTCAATAGAAACAATTTATATTTTCCATGAACACACCAAAGTTCCCATCGCAATGAATTACGTGAGTGAACACTATGAAATTACCGTACGAGTGACAAATCAGAGTAGCCCAACTTTTTTGGCAAGGTTGGTATGTGATGTATACAAGTTATGGGGAGTTCCTAACCAAACAAGCCGCCAATTCGATGTCACCAGCGAATGTTTGTCCTAATACTAATTCTGTATGTGGCAACACTTTTGTGCAACTTGCGTAGACGTTGGGATACACTGTACTCTTGTTTTCTGGCGTTTCGTACCCACGATCTTGTATTTTCAAGCGCCCTTTATAATCGATGCTGACGTTTGAATGGTCTCAACAGTAGGTAGAATACACCAGGTTACGTATGTCAAATAATGTTCCTATTTGTTCTCAGTGCGTTGCAGTAATAATGGCTATACGATTGGTTGGAAAAGATTGTTTCGTGATTAAGGCCAATTCAAGCACATCATCGAGATCACTGAAGCAGGCTGCACGAGCGCGGTTCCCGATATGTTAATGAAATATCGAACTGTATTGAAAGAATAAACTATATTTTTACAGGCATTTTAGGAGAGGGAAGAGAACGTGATGGGCTAACATGAAGCCAAACAGTTCCCAATATAACAGCGTACGTGGATGCGACCGCAAATACTGGTTTATGCACATGTATCGCAGACTCCATTAACACTGACACTCGTGAGGCCCGAGAGACTGAGGAGCATTTTCTCAGATAAGCCAGTTTGAAGCATGCACGAAGACTGCATGAGAATGGCTGAGTGACAAGCAAGAAATGTCATCACATTAAATGAAGAGTAGCGGCAGAATTCCCAGTTTTTTCAACTGTATCAGATTAACCGAGTAACGACTAAGCTACCAAAAGCACATACACGTGAGCAGAAATGATTTGGTGTGGTATACAGACAATGAGAAATGTATGTATCATGGAATTCGATACTACACTGTACAGTTGTGTAATCAGCACATCCCGTCAACGTGTACTTTCAACAAATAACAATGAGTACACGGTTATGTCGCGATGAGTAGAAGCATCACGAATTAAAACGTGCTCAATGCATGCATGTGAAATGTGTACAATAGCATTCTAATTTATAAATATATGGTTGCTGCATTTTGCACTGAAGGAGCGTGTTTACTAAGTGCAAGTATGAAAGCACACCGTGTCGTATGTTCACAAAGGTTATTACAAATAATGTCGGGGTATCATGCTCAAGGCACTAGCCCTGTTTCATTATTCTGTAGCTGATAGCGGAACTGCATATTCTGCAAAACATTTGATGCGAGCAGTTCTCTTTTGAATTACATCACTCAAGACTGGCATTTTATGCAACCGTTGGAAACTGACTTATCAGCAATGTTTAACTTTTCACTGCTCTTCAAACTATCATTTAGATTGGCCTTGGTAATGGAAGTTTTATACAGGATCTCAACATTCCAAACAGTATTGTGTGTAGACTTTATATTCACATAGGCTGTTAAGCTGCAGTTCTATGCTATTTGTGGATTATCATGAGCACAATGTTGGTGGATAAACAGAATGGCACAACATGGTTGGGAACAGGCGAGGAAATCAAATGCGCACACGAACTTCGGTGATTGAATGTTTCGAATAATTAGGTAGACCTGTTAGAGATATTTAGTATAGCCGACTCCGTGGTTAATCGGTGCAAGCGTTAATCCTTCATTTTTAGTCTGGCGCTCTCCAACTGACACAAACAAAAGAATGATTAGTGGACCACGCGGTCAGGATGGTGTTCATCGCTGGACTGCTTATATCAGATGTGTGTCCGCGAGAGGTATATATTACTGTGATGCACGTGACATCAGTAACCGATGGTTGCTTACGGCTGCCCACGGTTTGTAGCCTACAGACGGCATTGGGTGAGTGCGTTCATTTCTGTCCTGTTATTAATTGGTCTGATCATTTCTCTCCCAGTATGTGGATTGTGAGAGCGAGTTAATGGCAAATATTCATCTCCAGTTTGTAACACTAGTTACACAAACTAACACTGACATGAGTTGCGCGTTTGGTTCATGCAATATAGGTGCTTCGTGGAAGCGAAATATTTCAGATATATTTCGATGATCACGTTTGACTATGGTTGATTTCTCGTGGGTCGCCTGGTTTGTGACACCTGAATGGACGTTGTTCAAAAATTAAATCATTCAGAATTATGTCATGTTGATGGCTGTTTATGTCACACGATAGAGTTTGCCTCCAAACAGGAGTTACACACGAATAGATTTTCACCGGTGTGTTACTGGAACCGTTTAAATTCCACTGGGTGAATGAAGGTCGTTTTCCAGAGTGTTTTTGGAATCATGTTTTGAGCCTAAATAGCCAGATCTGTGGCATGTGTAAACTGGAAACAGGAAGGTTTTAGTGAGTCACGCAACATCTTAGAATGTTACATTGAATCAGATGGAGTTGAGTGAAATTCCACTGGACACTAGCTGATATCACACAAATTCACATACACTTGAGACATGTGATCAGTTCATGTGTTTGACCGCAACCCATCATAGTCATCACATTACTGCTTACGTTTGATGTGAATGATATACACAGTAAGTGTTATAGCTATTTGCTTCCAATCATAACACATATCAGGTTGTCCGTACAAGGACTAATCATGGTTGTCGTCTGATTCTGCATCATCAGCGACCGTTCCGGTGCCTCATAAATTCATTCGCATTAAGCATCCTGAAGGCTATAACTAGGAATCGATTTTCCTGCCTCACGACTTGTCAATACTCGCATTATTTCACATCAGTCATTGTAGTCTAGGTGTGGTAAAATGGGGGGACGTGTTAGCCCGATGACCGATTTCTGATGGTTTTGCGGATTAGTATGATTTTTGTTTGTCGGAAGTGATTGAATCACTGAATCCCAGGGTCCTACATCAACATTGCAGTGTCGCACACGAAGAGAAACACACGTTTATACGCCAAACCGATACGCTCGTAGGCTGAAACGCATCACAATGAACACGGTGCTTTTTTATTGGGGTCCAGCAAGGTCCTTATTCCCGATTGTGTTCGAGGCTTCTGCTGTCGTGAAACACACACATTTTGCAACATAAAGTTAGTTTACTTAAGGGGAATATGGTGGGAAACTCTGAGCATGTGTGCACACCAGCAATTGTGCTGAACAAAATAGAACCTGTCCAGTGAGAGGAATCAAATTAGCTTTATGGTTCATCTCATGTAACTACTTAAGAAGTTGACTGCCGAACAGGTTTGCTCAGAGTGTCGACCGAGCGCCCACGTGGATATGCAGGGAGATACATTGAGAAAAAGGCATGAGGATGCAATGCCTTCCAGAAGACTTCAGTCAGTATAGAAGTCAACATCAGACCATCCTTATAGTCAACCAGGCTAGGAAACTAGCTGGATTTTGGGGCTGGTGTATGTCTGCTGCAGTGTACCGTGGTTGTTTAGTGGCATGATGTTGATTTGCTGAAGTGTGTTGGTCCCGCCTGATTGCAGGTGTTTGAACGCTGTTCATGTTTTAGCTGGTTCCATATGTTTCTCTCTGTACATCCTAGTGGAATCGTTTATCCATGTATTTCGTTCTAACTTACTAAGTTGTCCCGTTCATTCAGTCGAGACGGTGGATTTTGTTGAGACATTTGTGTGTGCAAAACAGAATTTTGGTGTTACTGATAGAATTGCGTGGAAAATTAAATAGACTATTCAGTGTGAGGACACACTACACGAATGTGGAACGGGCGATTGCACCGTATGTGCCAGGCTTAATAATTTTGTACATGATTTGGACGCAAGTGAGTGGTTGCGATTTGTAAACATAGCAACAGAGGTTACGCGCACAAATAGTTGTCTGACAACTTCGTTGAAAATAAACCGTATGCTTTTTCTTATGATGTATGTAGCCAGCGCGAATGACTGAATTCCAGCTCCTGGATACACCAATTTCATGGGTCTACCAGGAGAAGCAGGCCAGTCGAATACTTGTTGTGTGACTTCCATTGGCAAAATTTGCTCCACGACGTGTTGAGTCTGCCCTCTGTGTCCTTCGGTAGTGTATCCAAACAATGGCGGGCAGCCGGTGTTTAGTTAAAACTGTGTGCCATGAGAATGCTCTGAGAATATACGTTAATTGCTGTTGTAAACTGATATTGATACCAAACGATTCCATCACTCCTATTACAAACAATAGATTTCATATTTTGAGCTGCACAACATTCTGTTAAGACATCAGCGTACATAATTTTCAAACTTCACATTTTTGCTACCATAGATTGTAATGATGGGCTTTTGATCAGCAAAACGAAGTTAACGGATCTATTATTGTCTTACATTCAAACAAACCACAACGAGTGACGAGAGCAGTGCGGAGTTGTGTGAAGAGGTTCTCAAATTATGGGAAGCTAGTGGAAACAAACTGATGATCATCTGGCAGCACAGAGCATGCACTACACTCCAATATGTGTTCAATCACTTCTGGTAGGTTTCCTGTCGATGAACTTCTAAGGTGTCCACTCCTGTATGCTCCAACTTCTCATGAGCACCCGTAGGCAATTTTCGTCGGAATGCTTGACGATATTTACTCATCTGTGCATCGTTGAATAAGGCTCCGAATATGCCTAGTGTCGCATGCATTTGTCTTTGACACCCGGACTGACTGATAGTTCGTAATCAGCCCTAACATGTTTCTGCATTTCGACAGTGCTGTCACCTTCGTGAAGGGATACGGGAAAACGTTTGTGATCAGTTAACTCCTGAGGAAAGCCACCCGAGGTGATTGAAATATAGTGTATTACAACTTGCTCGTCAAGTTGTGTCATTCTCAACCTGGTTTCCAACAAATTTTTGAATGTTCGACTTTACCACGAGTTCCACAAGTTAACTGTTCGACGTGTTAAAAGAGGAACCTAGAGCTGCACATATCTCGTAGCAATTAAAGTAGCCTGTATTCCTCTCGCCGCCTCCTACCTATCATACGTATGGAGCCTTCCGTATACAGCCCTTCACACACTGTGCACTCAAATCGAGTGATGATCCTGTGGTGGTGGTGGTGGTGGTGATCGTGGCGTAGCAATCGCATACAGTGATCATTTGGCCCCGTTTGTTCGTGGCGATACAGGCGTTCTGTTCAACTGGTAGCCCTCGTCCATGTTATCTAGTTAGAATGAAACGTTTATGTATCCGAGAAATGGCTGGTCGGGGCGATGATAGGGACGCGGACATTGACGATGAGCTTGCAAGTTTATTTGATGACCAGCAGTGAACGACAACGTACAGGTATCCAATCGTATCTAGGATAATAAATTTGTTCACCACGGAAGGTAATGTTGTGACCTCATCCTGTGTGTGCATCCTGAGTGTCATGGTTTTCTTCCGAAGCGCACCCACGTTCCTGGAGTGTTCTGCATCGATTTAGGCAAACGCGAGTCAATGTGCAACGACAGTCGGCAATCTCTTCCTTGTTGATTGAAGTAGAACGA